>PVKU01009150.1:0-65053 GCA_004027475.1 Anoura caudifer
AAAATTTTTGGAAAAATATTAAGTTTTGATGTAATTTCTTTAATCTTTTTTCTATTAAAAGGAGTATTTCTAAAAATGTGATTATTCTCTAATGCTTTTTGTTATCTCTTTTTTACTTATTATATTTTACTTAATATTTTTCTTAAATTATTTTTAATATTTAATATTATCCTAAAACATTGTTTTAATGAGTTATACATACCTACTGTGTGAAAGTATCATAGTTCAACTTAACCACAATTTATTAATCTCATAGTATTGGTTTTTCTTTTGTCTGTTTTGATACTATAATTGATACTTTGATAAAAATATTTTAAGTGTCTTTGATTTTCTGAGAATGAATGAACTCTTTATGAATTTTTTCTCTCACAGGCATCCAGAATTTAATTGAAGGAAAAAACAAGCTCATGAAAGTATACTTGTTTGCTACTATCCTCCAAAGAAAAACAACAGAAAAATGACATGGAAATACTGCCACAATCCTTTTTGGTGAACAGATAGCCAGAACATAGGCAGCGCCTAAAATAAGCAGGGAGAGATTATTTTAGAACCAGGGATTAGCAATACAGAAAGGAATACAAATGTTTGTTGAGCACTTACCATGGAACAGCTTCTGTGCTGAGCACTGTGGGTAGAGCCATTGCAAAACAGCCTCACCCAGAGTTCTCCGTCCACGCAGGCACAAATGCTTAGAGAAACCACACTGGAGAATCATATTACAACCAATGCAAAAACTGCACCTATGATTTTTTCAGGATGACTGATTTTTAAGCCTTATAGTCTACTATTAATACTCATCCTTCACAGATATTTACCAGTTACCCCTACACCTATAGCAGTTTCTTTCATTAGGTCTTAAACCCGTAAGCCTCAGAGAATATTGTGCCTTTGTTAGAACAATATCTTGTTTTGAATTTCAAAAAATAATTCCTTTCTCTGGTAGAAGTTATTTAGCATCTATTTGCCATACCCTAGTGGTATTTTTACATCGCAAATTGCAGGATCAGTGTTTGAGGAACACAGAGAGCTCAGGCCCCCAGTCGGCTTCTTCCAGGCAACCACAGTCGCATATGTGTCTTTTGAAAGGATCCCAAATTCATGTTCTTGATGCAAAATATGCCACTGATGAACTAGATGATCTGCTTATTTCTTAAGACTCAAATACAATTATTTATTTCCCTCTTTGCACCAACATAGACAATTTTTAACTCAATAGCTTCTACTGAAAAGAATATTTGCAAAAAAAAAGGGGAAGGAGAAATAGTAGGGGAAGGGGCTAGAAAACTTTTTCTGAAGAATGTGCTCACTCTTTCACTGTTTAATAGATAAGAATGAATACTGCTGTTTAACCAGATCCAGTCTCTGAAATACCTAATTAAAACTGATGTGCTTATTTAGTTTCCAATTCATCACAGGTGGGCCCACATTAATGTGAAAATGAGAGTAAATTACCAGCATTTGGCAATCTCACTGAATGTCATTCACATTATTAGCTCAAACCTCAAAATGCATTTTAAAATGTGATTCAGAAGCAGGGCACCATCTCTCCCCACAAACAAAACTCTTCACTGATGAGCTAAAGGAATTTTACTTTTGGGTAGGAGATTCCCAGTGGCAAAGTTCAGCTACTCAAAACACCTCACCAAAAAGAAGCTATGTTGCAGAGCAAATGGTAGGAAAGGCGGCGCTCTCTCTTCTCAGTCACAAATGTCTCCTGGGAATGACTGTTTAGTTAGGCCCAACCCTCTTCTACTTTGTCAACCAGAACTTCACATAAAATTTAGTTCATTTAACTTTGCAGAGGATGCTTCTCTAGTGGTCCTCACGTAGGGCTGGAAAAGGAGAGCAGCCCCAACACCATCCCAGCTGACAGCATGTCCCTCCAGCAGTGGGCCCTGAGCCCTGCGTCCTTTCTCTCCTCCCATCTACAAAATACAAAGTCATCCTCCATCAAACTCATCTTTGAAAGGCTCTTTACAACATTTTGCTGAAACGTTCCTGACATGCATAGATTAGAACCTTTGATGAGGATAGGACATCGCTCTGCTTCGTTCAGCCTACACAGCATGTGCGATGACTCAGCAGCACCTCAAAATCACTTGCACTTAATCCCATTCCTCCCCCCATCGTTTTTGTGTATAAAACATCCTAGTGAGTGTGACGATTTATAAGAGCTGGAGAAGTCTGGAAGGACAGACAAGCTGACTGCTTTATAGGAAACCAGGATGGGTGGTTAAAATGATTAAAAAAAAAAAATAGAATAATGGAAAGATATTCATGGCCTATTGTAAAATAAAAGAACAATTTTTTTTGTTAAATATATCATTTTCATTTTCTACTTTTTCTACAGCTTCCAAATCCACATGGAAAATCATTTATTTCACCATTAAAACACCCACAGTTACAGGCTAATTTATAAGCAGAATTAATTATTCTAGGAACACAGACAGGAGGCCAAAAAGCTTTCACCTTAAACATATGCTCACACATTCGTATCCCCTTTACCCGCTTTGAATGCCTAAAGTCCAAAATGGAAATGCATTCTTGTAGCTTAAAGTTCTGAACCCTTCAGATTTCTTGGCAAAGATATGAATGACCAATACATTGATGATATAGAGCTCAGTCTCACTAGGAGTCTGGAAAATACAGATTAAAGCAACAGTGTAATACCCATGTTTACCTACCAGCATGACAAAAGTTTACAAAAACAGGAACATGTTGTGTTGGTAAGAAAGTGGACAGGCCCCTTCTCATACATGGTGGGAGTGTGAATTACAATATACTTTTCCTAAAAATAATCTAGCAAATTGCTATGTGTATTTCATCTCGATTAAAATTGTAATAATAATAAATAATCTAGCAGTAGCTATTACAATTAAATATATTCAAACCTATTGGCTTATCTCCACCTCTTCACCTTTGGGAGTCTAACCAATAGAAATCAGTACACTAGCACATAAGGATATATGAAAAAAATTGCATGTATGTCAACTGTAATTGAAAAAAATTACATCATGTCTAACAAGGTGGGAGTGGGGAATGGCTGAATACATTGACTTATATTTATAGTATGAAAAGTTATGTAGGTTTTTTTAAATGAATCATCCATTATCTATTAACTAGAAAAACATCCTTGAAATACATAATTAAGTGAGAAAAACGAGTTGCAGAGCATTATCAATAAAAGGCAATACAGCACAGTGGTTCAGAGGATGGACTCTGGATCTAGACTAGATGGTTTTGTAGCCTGTGTTTTTAGCAGTTTGAATTTACATAAGGTTCTTAATATCTCCAAGGCTCAGTTTTCTCATCTATAAAATGGGCATGAAAAATATGAGGATCATGTATATCACAGGGTTTGAGTAAATATTAACTAGCAGAGGAGGTAGTGTATTGAAAGCCACAAAGCAGGCATTTAATTAATGCCAATTCCCTTCTCCCAATGCCTCCGAAATGAATCCATTTCAGAGCCCTACCTGACAGCTCGACCAAGGAAAAGCCTGGAATCATCAACAATAGCTTGTAAGCACAGTCTTGAGATTCTAGAAGATGTGGCTTCAAATCTCTGTCTGGCTACTTGATGACAGTGTGACCTTGGTGTAAGTATGTTAAGTATGTGATTTTTTGAGTCTCATTCCCATACCTCATAGCAGTTTTTGTGAGGATTCAGTGAGATGCATGCATGTACACACAGGCGTGTGTGTATATGAACCACATGTGTAAGTACATGAACATTGGCCCAGAGTGGAGCATTCAAAATTTTAACACCTGTCATTGCATACATACCACCTGATTGGAATAATCCTTGGCTGCTGGCATACAATAGGTGCTCAATAAATGTTTTAATTCTTTTTTCTCTTGTTTAATAAAAATATCTTTGAATATTTAATATAAGATCAGTGCTATGCTTTTCTTGATGGGAAATGATCATTCTAATACTCAGGAAAGTAAAAGGCAAGCAATTTTTATGCAAAGGTAGTAGAGTCAATTTCCACTGCTTTGCAATTGTTCATAAGGTCAGTGCCATACACCCGTGGATAGACAGGAAATCAAAACAAAACAAAACCCTCGGGTTCTTCATAACACTGTATTTTAGCTCTGGCGTCTCTTTAATAAGATGCCACAGCAACACCAAACAGGCAAATCCAGAGAACGAAAAGCTGCATGTACATTAAAGTTCCCAATCAAAGGAGGAGCAGGGTAGTGACAGCCTTAGCACAGCTACCTGCTGTGGGGGGGCAATGGAAGGCCTCAAGCAAACGGAGACAGAACCTCACATCCAAGGGTGGCGCCACCGACAGCTCAGGCCCCCACAGCCCTTACCTCTCCGAGCCTCAGTTTTCTTGTCACAGTGAATGAGGTGAATAGGGGGCCACATCACCTGTAAGTAGCCTTCTCTCCAAACACTGAGCTTCTTTGAGTTCCAGTGGAATCTGTCTGAGTTCTTTTGAGAGTGAGTTTTAAAAGGGTGAGGGCTGGGACAATGATATTCAGCTTGAAGTTACAGGGAGAGTTTGGGATTCAACAGACCTGAATTGGAACTATTAACACAATGCTGAAATTATCTCTGCAAGGACTTGGACAGGCTTCCACCAGAAGGGAATGTCTTCACTCCACTTGGGCAGAATAGCGCTTCTTGACCAAGTTAACACTAGTGGAATTGTGGTTGCTAGGAAAGAGAGCTACTACATTAAAATATTTTTTCCACTAAATTGGGAGAGTTTTTTTCCTCATGTACTGAGATGTCTAGGTCAGTTGAGTTGGATCCAAGCTCCACTTATCCTTTTGCTCAGTCACCCTTAGATTGAGTTTGTCACCTGATGGTCATGAGATAGCTTCTAGGACCATCACACTTACATTCTGGTGCAAGAAAGGAAGGCAGAGTGATCAACTTAGCCACTTTGCCTGGGACTATCTGGGTTTAAAGACTGAAAGTACCTTGTCTCTGGAACACCCACAACCTCAGGGAAACCAGAACAGCTGGTCACCCAAAGAGAGAGCAAAAGAAACTGCCAGTTAGGTCTGTCCCACCATTTTAAAGATCTTTCCCAGAAACCCTACCCAAACAACTTCTGCTCAAATGTTACCAGTCAGAACTTTGTCACATTTGCAAAGAAGGCTGAGAAGTGCCCGTTGCCACTTAACTAAATTTTGTGTCCTGGTAGGAAAAGAGATGGATATTGAACAGGTAGTTTCTTTTAAAGTTGGTGAGCCTGGAACACCGCAGTCTACAGAACCCCCTGTCTTTCCTTAACCCTGCGACTCTACTCTGAGCCCAAGAGCATTCTTAGAATTCTGTTGTAAGTACTGCCACAACTGGGGTGGTAATGACTTGAGAACTTGGCAAATCAGAGCACCATTTAGTTGAGAAGAGTTGAGGTGGGCTATTGGAACTGTAACCGCCTGGAGGCTGCCTGTGGGCTCTGAACCTCAGAGTCCCATGTAAAATGGTCCCAGTGAAGGGGTAGGGACTCGTTTTCAATAACACTCCTGCCATGAGTGTGCATCTCTGTCTTGTATCTAAGCTCCAGCAAGCAGAAGAAGGAAGAAAGATGCACATTACTACCAGCACTGACAGCGCTCTGATTAGGGATTAAGCTCTCTCCAATACCGTCTCCACCCAACCACAAAGGGTCGTTTTGAAGAATCATTTGTGGTAAATGAAGAGAGAGGAGCTATGAGGGCAAGAAATTGGTAGAAAATAATAGGAAAGTAGTGCTATCGTTTGATGAGGGTAATAACCTTTCTAAACTAGTGTCCTACTGCATTAGATTTTCCATGAAATTATTTAAAACAGCAGGGAATCAAACATCCCCACATTATTAACCTCTAGTGTGTGCTTACTGAAGAAAATCCAAAGGATATTTATGCGTCTCATGCAGAGGTTGAAACTTAATGTCACAGACCAAAGCAATGAAGCTATGGAATCCTGCCTGTATTGTCTTTTGTCGACCACAGGAACCACAGCTGTATTTCTTGCCTGGTGAACATGCAAAATCATTCTTCAGCCTATTGAGATAGGCAGAATGTCAGTCATCACTTTCTAGCTTTTGGCAGCTTCTTCTGTAAAAGAATAGGGCTTATTTGCTGCTGGTCCTCACTTTTCAGGGAGTCTTGGTCATGAGAAACACTGAAAAGCTGATACACAAATAGTGCTTTTTTTTGCTTTAGATTCCTTTCCTAAGAAGAAGCACTGGTATGAAAGCTTCGCCACATGGCCCTAATATTGCTGTAGTGAACCATCACACCACCTCCACATAGAAGAGCATCCAGCCGCAGCTCATCACACTGTCTGGGAGTAAATATGTCACAGCGTGAGTCACTGTGAAAGTGCTCTGGTCAAGCATGTTGAATTATATCTAGGTTTCAGCATAAATTACAATAATTATATTGTAACTACCATTTCATCATAAAAACTAGTTTCATCATGACATTCTGTCCTTTGTTTCAGGACTTGCGAAATTCCCAAATTGCAATGGGAAATTAAAACTAACGTTTGATCAAGGTTACAAAAATGTAAGTTTTTACAGATTTATGGTTTTTAAAGACAGTATTCAAATAAATGACAATTAATATACAGGAAAGCTTGCTAAACATGATTGGATTCTGCCCTCCCTATAAGTTAGACGAATTTAACTTTTGCATTTTTGAAGAATTTTGCATGTATAAATTATAGGTAGCTGTGAATTCCAAAGCTATAAATACACTGGAGGACCCTGGTGGTATTATACTGAACAGCTGTTTGCAGAGAATAAGCCTCTTCGGTACCCTGAGGAAGGCACAGAATACTGAAATGTTGGCTAAATGTTCAAATCATTCAAAGAATGAATAACTCTGAAAACAAAAGGGAAATACCGGCAAGGTATGGAGTGTTCTCACAGAGCGGGGTGCAGGGCACAAGTGAGGTCAGGAGGGCATCCATGAGTGAGGGCAGCACAGAGCAGCAGCCTGGAGCCTGAGAGGCTTGACAAAGCCTCCATTCAAGGAGGAAAGACAGTTTGGAGTGCTAGAGCCCCAGACAGAACAGGTAGGCCCTGCTCAAATTGCCTACCTGTCCCCTCTTGGGCTCTGGCACCCATGCCCAGGTTGCTGAGGCCAAGCTGGATGAGGAGGACATTTAGGTAGACAGTCCCAAAATGGGGTGTCAGAGCCTGAGCAGGGTAGAAAGGGTGTCCGAGTTGGGGTGGGGGGTGGGCAGCCCAGCAGGGGTTAAGTGTGCACGTGAAAGGGTGACCCTAGTGCAGCATATCACATGCCCCTGATGGGGAGGGAGGGCATTTATAGAGAAGGGGGATAGGAGACGGTAGTGGTGACCATCATGGAATGTCAGAACCCAAGGAGACTGAAGAGGGGGTCCATATGAGAGCTGGCGCAGAGCCAAGAGTCTGAGCCCAAGCAGGAGGAGGAGACTTGACCCCAGAGGAGCATCCTAGTGCAGCTAATTAGAGCCTGAGCAGGGTGAAAGGGTGGGGAGGAGTTGGGGGTGGCAGCGGTATAGCACAGAATTTTGGATCCAAAAGTGGGATGAAATGTGTATGCTAGGAGGTGGTATCATGTTAGTGTTGGAGACAGAGCTGGGTAAGCATGGTTTCCAGGAGTGGGGGCAGGGGAGGGCCCATAGCAGGAGTCAGAGCTGGAGCAGCATGTCCGCGTGGGATTGGAAGGAAGCGGGTGTTCCAGCAGTGCTGAGAGGAGCTTGGCCGTAGACAGGAATTGATCAGTTAAGTAAATATGTTAAAGAAAATGGTAGTCAGGTTTCTTACCGTCAAAGAAGAGATTATGAAAACGGAGAAAACAAGAATGAGCCATATTAGACTAGGATTCAAAGTACTGGTATAAATTCATGGTTTTAAATATATTTAGATAGTATTGAAATACATGTTTAGATAGATATTTTAGACGGATACAAATGTTTGTGTGCATGTGTACATACAAACATACAATGCCTAGCCCAGTCTGTGAGAAGACCTGGGATGAGTGACAGCCCAACTGCAGTGAATGCTCCGATCTTGATTTGTTAACACAACTTTCCAATTAAAGTAGCAGGACTCCTTGCAGAAATGGCTGATTCCAGAGCTGGGATGGATACATTATAGAATGAACTGAAACATTTTTGTGTGCATGTGCCAGGAAGAAAATGCTCACAAAATCAGAGAGACAGATCAAAAGGATGCCAGACTGAAGGGGTTCCTGCTGGCTGGATCTGAGATCATTCTGAGCATCAAAACAGGCAACAATAGTAATAAATTTTTAACTCATTTAATAGTAACAGGAATCCATGAGTTCATACTTGTATAAATAAATAAATAAGCAACTGAGTAAGTAAATAAATAAGTTTAATGGGGAGGGGGATAAACATGTCTGACAGATACCACCTTAATCAAATGATGAAAATGAACATCCACAGTGAAATAAGTCAAAATCCTGTGTTACCTGATAAAAAACATAAGAACAGCACAGCATTACTTCTGTGCTATTTCTGCCAAAGATGCATAGTCTGAATATAATCATTCTGAAGAACCAGACAATCCCAAAATGAAGAACATTTAAAAAATAACTAGACTGTAATCTGCAAGTGTAACATGGCCTTGGAACTCAGGGAAAGACTGAGGAACCAGTCCAAATTGAAAAAGTCTCAGGAAACATTAAAACTAAATGAAATGCATAGATTTTTCTGCCTATAAAGAATATCACTGCCCTGGCTGGTGCGGCTCAGTGGATTGAGTGCCGGCCTGCGAACCAAAGGGCTGTGGTTCAGCTCTCAGTCGCAGCACATGCCTGGGTTGTGGACCAGGTCCCCAGTAGGGGGCACTCAAGTGGTAAAGTCACATTGATGTTTCTCTTCCTCTCTTTCTCCCTCCCCTCCCCTCTCTAAAAATAAAAGTAAATAAATCTTAACAAAAAAAAAGAATATTAGTGTAATAACTCCCTAAATGGAATGAAATCTAAGAATTAGACTGGAATTAGGTGGAAGTATTATATCAATTTTACTTCCTGGGTTCTGGCTTTCCTAATTTGGTCACATAGGCATATATCCCAAGTCACAGAAAATACATTCAAAACTATTTGGGGTGGTATACTATCATGTCAGCAATTTACTCTCCAATAGTTCGGAAAAAAACAAAAATAAATTGTACTATATTTGCAATTTTTCATTGTGATTGGTTTCTTTTTGGTTTTAAAAGTTTATCTATTAAAGTATAGTTGGCATACAATATTGTATTGGCTTCAGGTATACAACATAGTGATTTGACATTTATATACCTTATGATATGATCACAAAGTCTATTAACCATCTATCACTGTACAAACTTTTTACAACTTCATCAACTCTAGTCTCTGTGTTGTGTATTATATCTTTGTGGCTCATTTATTGTATAACTAAGAGTTTATCCCTCCTTTTGCCCTTCACCTTGTTAAAAAATTTTATTTACCTTTATACTTATTTTTTTAATTATTTTATTGTTGTTCAGTCACAGTTGTCTGCATTAACCCCCACCATACCCCTCACCCCAGCCATCCCCACCTCCCCCCTTGCTTCCACCACCCCCTTGGTTTTGTCCATGTGTCCTTTGTAGTTGTTTCTGAATGTGATTGTTATAAATGCATTTTAAAGGAAAAACTACTTAGTTTCCAGTCTGATGTTTTTTCCTCACAAAGAAAGAATGAATGACCCGTCAGCTAAAATGTGTAGAATAAAAACAGAAAGACAGAATTGAACCCTAAGAGGAAAGAAAACATATTGAGATAGGCCATAACCACTCTAAGAGTTTAAAGATTTCAAACATGGTTGGGTTGTATTCCATATGAACTTTCCATATGCATCATAGAACCACAATCAGTAACTTAAAAAAAAATTAGAAAACGAGAAGGAGGCTAAAAATTGCACATGGGTAAATACTCCATTGTCACAAAAGATGAAAAACACTATCTCAAATCCCTCTCTATAAAATGTATTAGTCACCAATGGTCCCACTCCTAAATGAATTAGTGAATAAAAGAGTCTTTAAAAAAACAAGGATATTCACTAGGGTCGAACATGGTCACTTATAAACAAATATGCCAAACAAATCTCGGTTCCTATTAGGGAACCAGGCAGATATAAGAACAGATGTCTGAAGTTGATAATGTATCCTTTTTATTAGTAGGGTATATTTTGAAAACTCTTAATATCTTGGTTCTTGGTTAAAAATATAACGGCCAACATAATGAAGCTGTCACTTATTGCATTCTTATTATACAACAGGTGCTTAATCTCCACAATAAGCCTGGGAAGTAAATATCATTATTCCGTATAGCCATTTTTTTCCAATGAGGAAACTAGAGCTTAAAAATTTAAGTAACTTGCTCCAAATCACATAGCTGCTAGCTGAAAGAGTAGAGATTCAAACTCAGTACTATCTCTCTCCAAACCTTAGCCCCATCATAATTCTTCTTACGATGAACATTATAGTTAAGTACAATCATAGCCAGTTGAATAATTATGCCCAAACAACCCATATTAATTGAGGTTAACTTGGAAAGAATTGAGCCGATTATACCTGGTAAAAATCTGAAAACACTGGTGACATTTTTAAATTACCTGTTAGTTGCCCCTACTGAGTAAGGTAAATGAAGTTAAGGGTCTACATGAGTAACAATGAAGACACAAACAAGGTGGGGTATGCAAGGTGATATTCAGGACAAACTAGGTACAAAGAGGAACAAGGCTTGGTCCCTGCCCTTCAGAAGTTTACAAACAGCAGTTATGAAACCAAAATGTATGTGTCAAAAGAAGGGAAGAAAGAGCAACAGAAGTTCCAAAGATGGAGACAATTTGGTTAAAGGCATCAGAAAAGCATCATTGGAGAAAAGTTGACTTTACAGGTAGGCAACCAGGAATGAATGGTATTTTACAAATGCTCAGGAGAGAGAAATCAAGATGAATGAAAATCTTGAGCCAAGCAAAAGAGAAGGAATGTGTGAGGCTTCTTTGAGGAAGAATAAGAAACCCAAGTTCATGGAAGAAGAGATTGCACAGAGTAACACGGTGGCAGAAAAAGGTAGAAATTGATTATACCATAAATTTCCTTCTCAGGCATGTGTACTTTTGTTCAGGAACCACCACCAAAGATGAGTTTTTAAATGAATAAATAATTGGCAACAATTTGAAGAAGAGATTAGAAAGAGGAGAGAGTGGAATTTGAAGTGTCAATTTTCGGTGCAGCATAATATCTGTTCCTCATATCTCCCATTGGTCTAGGGATTCAAATCTGAATTATGGGAGAGAGTTGCTATATAAAGAACTGTAACAGAATACACGGGCTCTTACTGAAATTTCTGTGAACTATTCAGAGCCCCAAAGAGGTTGCTTTTAAAACTATATAGTGGTAGTTATTACAGGGAGGTAAAGGATACCTCCCAGATGCACCTACTGTTGGAAGGAGTAGAACAGACTCAGTAGCTGGAGCCAATCAGCCTATATCTAGGCTAAAGATAGGCTCAAAGAGAACACCACCTCAGACCTCGGAGTCTGCTTTACAGATGGCTGGCCAATTGTGGCAACAAAAGCACAAGCACAGAAAGAGAACACCAGAGCAAGCCAGACCAGGCCAGAGAAAAAAGCAAAATCCCTGCAGAAGACAAAGTGAGTAGTTTATGAGCTCACCTGAGACACACTCTGGAAACTCTTAAGTGAGAGAACCTTGATTTTACTAGATCTGAGAAGTCATCATAACATTGGCATTCTATTTATTTGTTTGAATATTGCTTTTATACCCAGCTATTTACCACACTTGCTGTTAATAATTCTTCTGTGACACAACGTAGTAGAAAATAACTGTAACTAGACACTCATGCAATCCTGTCTGCCATGCGTAATTTTTAGTCCTCTGAATTAATTTGTATTAAAGACCTCTCTTACATAATTCATGTACTATATCTGTCATGAAATGCTTCTAACTTTTTTTAACTTTTCACTTAGGAATATTTATAGGTTCATAGGGAGTTGCAAAAGTAACGTAGAGTGATCTGATGTCCTCTTTACCCCATTTCCCCCAATGGTTACATGTTAAATAACTGTAGTGCAAATATCTAAACCTGAAAACTGACACTGGTAAAATGTGTGTGTATAATCTATGTCATTTAGTCTCATGTAAATTTGTGCAACCCCCATCACAATCGAGATGCAGACCCAGGTCATGACCACAAAGATCTCCCTCAGGAGATGTACGTTTTTGTAGTCACACTACCCACCTCCCAGAGCCTTCCTAAGCCCCAGCAACCACTAATCTGTCATTCTTTTTTATAATGTCAGTTTGAGAATGTTATATAAATCAAATTATATGGTATATGGCTTTTTTCACTTTGCGTAATGCCCTTGAGATCTGAGTTGTTATAAGTATCAATTCATTCCTTTTTACTGCTGAGTAGTATTTTATGGTATGAATGTCCCACAATTTGTTAACTATTTACCTATTACAGGACACCTCAGTTGTTTCCAGTTTCAGCTATTACAAATAAAGCTCCTATGAATGGCTGTGCACAGAAAGAAGGGGGTAAAAACTACTCTGCAGCAAACAAAAAATAGCTATAAACAGCATTGTTGGAAAAATTGAAAATTTTGAGTATGGCCTGTGGATTAGTTGCCAGTATTACACAAATGTGAACTCTCCCAGTTTGGATGATTTTATTGAAATTATCTAAGGTAATGTTCTTGCTTTCTGGAATTACACACTGAAATATTTAGGGGTGAAGAGACAATTTACTTCTTCGTTTTGAATGGCTCTTAAGAGAGATAAAGCAAATGAGGTAAAATTTAAATAATTCATAAACCTGGGTAAATATATACAATAGTCCTTAGTTCTATCTTTAAAACTTGTCTGTAAATTTGAAATTACATTAGAATAAAAAGTTACAAAGAAAACTACTGTCAGGATGACAATCTACACAGTATATTTTACTTAAAATTTCTTGAAAGTTTGGAAAGGATATTAAATATGTTCGGTTTAAAGAAACTTCATCAGTCCTGAGACTAAACAAGTAAAATACAGTGCTGGGTTTCTCTTTCTTGCCCTCTACTCTTTTGAGTTACTACCATCAAGGAAATGACCTGATCAAAGAGGTCTCTAAGTGACATTGAGGAGTAAGGATTAGTACCGGCTCAGTCAACTCTGTGTTTGATAACAACATCCTCACAAAGGGCGTGCAGCACAGAGGTTTGGACACTCCTTCCTCCAGAACCACAAGGCTTGTATTTGAACTCTGGATCTGCCACTTAAAGGCTGTGTGACCATAGGCAAGTTGGTTGACCTCTCTGTGCTTTCATTTCAGCATGGAAAAAATGGAAATAAAAATACCTACTTCTAAAGGGCTTCTTGAGTTTTAAAGCACTTATCTCTAAAATGGTTAGAAGAGTGCCTGGCACAGGGTGAGTTTTATACAGGAATTTGCTGTTAATAAATGAGGACATTAAAAACAAGTTCCTGGACAGATACAAGTACTGCATGCTGCTTTTTTTTCCTAGGCATTATTTTCTTTACCTCATACACCCACTCGAATTTGTATCCAACTCCATCTTCTTTTAGAGTATTTTTATTTCCTGCTCTTTGACAAAATGTTTCTTAATCTTCAGCAGTAGTATATCAATATGGAGTGACAGTTTGACAATATGGTTCTCACTTTTTATAGGATAAATTCAAAGACAAATTGTGAATGAGTCAAGTAAAACTTGTAATTCACAGCTGTGAGGTCACACTAGTAAATTATAAGCTTTTCATTATGTCAGAACTGTGAATTACAAAGAATTTTTTCTATATTTCCTGTCAAATAACTTATTAGCTACCCCTCTATCTCAGGAGTTGCAGCATGCTAAAGGCAGAGAGTACAGGAACTATATTGTCACATTCTAGACAGAATAATGCATATTCAGATTTTTAAGAATATTAAAAAACGAGTTATGATTTTTAAACTGCACTCTTCTCAAGTATAGATGAGCAGTCATTCCTGATGAGCAGTTAATTTTCTCTAAGATGGAGCCATCACCATCCAAACTTGAGAAAAGTTATCTTTTTATTGTCTCCTTATTAACACCATCAAATGTCATTTCTTAAAAGCCACTAAGGGTATAATTCTATGCAGTTTAAAAAATTAAAAGATATTCTTAACATTAACATCACTATTATTACTGCTATCATAAAACTCTGGATAACTCTTTATAATTTGCATAGCATGCTTATGTCTTCTTTATTATCCACACTGACCCAACGAGGTACTATATTGTGGGCATGTTTGCATGTGTGTGCGGAGACACACACACTGAGAGAGAGAGAGAGGGAGAGAAACAGGTATATATCCCTATTTACTTATGAGGAAATTGAAGTGTGGAAGGCTCTGAGAAGTGACAGAGACTTATCCAAAATCATACCACTACTAAGTGTCAAAAGCAGGATTCCTGTATTCAGCTTTCAAATCCAGAGACTCTTTTCCACACTGCACTAAGCCTCCTTCTCTGTATAAACATGAATGTGTAGTGCAACCAAAATTAATCCTTGGTGCTTCATACAATGCAGTCTCTTCAGTATCATATTTGAAGAAGAGTGAAGTATTCTAAAGCTATTTTTAAAAGAATTCCAAAATCTGCACCCGTAAATACTAAAGAAAATGTACTCATTTCTGTTTATCTCCTACAGCCATGGCCATATTAACAGCTATTAACAGGGTATCATATTAATAGGGTAGTTTTCTCTTCTACCCTCAGAACTCTCCCTACTGAGTCAATATGGCTTTTGTCACTTGTTCCCTTCCCCTCCCCTTTGGTCTCTCCAGCCCTCTCCATCTCTCAGTAGGACCCCTGAATCCACACCATAAGGGCCCAGGAACTAAGCACACACATCCCAATTCTCTTTGAAGTTCAGGGAGGTAGACAGACAAAGGAGACAAAAATAAAATTATTTTCTATAAATGGTGTTGGGATAGTGAAAGCTTGTAACACTCACCCATTAATAAATCTTATCCCTGTTCCTGTAGTTTTTGATCTTGCTAGCTTGAAGGTTGTACTGATGACAATATTGTTGTATTAAAACCAATACTTGACCAGCATCTCTTCCCACAGACCTCTTATAGCTCAACATTTGCACCACTCCTGAGTGTATCATGTGTTTTTAGCTTCTAGACCAATGTCTCCCACCTGTTTCATGGGGTACCTTGAGATAAACAAAGAATTGGCTCAATAGCCAGGAGCCAGATAACCTATCTGAGGCACTGCAGTGTACTGAGGCTCATTGATTGGAGCACTCGGTTTTATGTCTTACATGTTACTTTTCTACCTAGAATAATCTTTCTGTCATTTGTCTGTCTAGTCATCCCCCCATCATCCTTCAAGAAACCACTTAGGGTTACATCTCTCAGAATGTCTCTACACTGCTTTCCCAAGGTCAAGGAAGGTGATGGGCCCACAGTATTTCTGGGCTTATCCACCTTTTAGCACTTCACATTAACTTTGTACTTAGTTCCAGCCCTCACTAGACTGTAAGCATCCCGAGAATAGGAACTTCATTCTATATATTTTGATATTTTTAGCATTTACATGGTGCCTAGCAAATAGTTGACACTGGATAGCTACCATTTAATGAAATTAAATCTAAGGAATTCTTCCTAGATTCTAGGTTCTTGTTGTCATTAACAGGGCTTGCGAGCCTTCTTCTAAGAAAGAACTCACCTCTGATAGTTATAGCAGGAAATAGTCTGATAAAGTTTCTGGGTCCTTGCTCAGGGGATGGGCCACGCCTAAGTCGGCTATCATGTACCATGTTTTTCTCATGGTACCTTGTTCTTTGCCTGGATTATAATTTGTAATTATTTGTGTATTTGCTTGTTTAATGTCTATCTCTCCCACAAAACTGTAATCTCAAGACAGGAACAATTTAGATTTGCTCCTACATTATACCCAGCTCTTCTAAGAGTGCCTAACTTAGTGGAAATAATTGGATTAATTAATTAATGAATTAACAAATTAAGTTGCTCTTTCTTTAACAACTGAGATTGCTGCTTATCACCTCTTTTGATGGGCAGTTCCTAAATTCTAAGGTCTGCCAGGTCAGGGGCTATGTATATTCAAAGAAAGCAAATGGATACTTTCCTATTGTCTTGGAATTTCCCTGAAACCACCTAAAGAGAAAGAGAGGAGGTGTAGAAACTGGGAGGGGAAGAGAGTTACTGAGCGACTTGATGGCCTGGATGACAGCCAGTCAAACCGCTAATGCCGAGTAGCATCCCCAATGTAGTCAACATTGCTGTGAGCAAGATGAGGAGCGCGAGGGAAATTTAAGATGTAGCCACTGTCTTCACTAGACCTTGCAAGAAACAGGGAGAAAATTGGTACTGTAACTTTTAGACATGATTTATTTAAAAAATGTAAAAATACCAAGATATTGAGCCACCTCTAAAACAGTACACATACCTGATTCATAGAAGATTTGAAATAGTTAAATATATGTTATGGTATATGGTCTCACTAGCATTTTTACATTGGACAGTATTGACTTTAAAGCACATTTCTCCTAGTTTTCAAAATAGTCAATGCTGAAACAGCACCCGTCAAATGGATCCCGTGACGGTTATAACAAGCTTGTCCTAGATACAAGAAAACTAAGTGCAGAGTCTGTTTTCTTCCCTTTTCTATAAATACATTTTAAATAACAGGCTATGTGTTTAATTAAATAAATATTAATCTGTTCCTCAAAAAAAAAAAATAAATGTATTCCATAGGGTTTCATTCTTTTGGCACTATCTCTACAACAGCCAGAACAATAAGGGATCTAAACTTGCCCAAATGTGAACTTTCAGTGAACACCAGGAAGTCGGGGAAGCAGTCACTGCACACGAGCGTGCCGAAGGGGTGTCTTTCGCCCAAGAACCTGACTGAGTCTTCTCATGAAAAAGTTATACACACTTATGTTTGTGCATTTAGTGGTAAACTGATCTTATGGCCTGCTAAATTACAGTCATTTATTTTCCAAACCCTGAGATTAACCAACCTTTAAGAAAACTATAAAAGTTTAATTAGAATCACAGAACCAACCCCATTACAAAGGCAAATAATTCTGAACCAGCCAGAGGGATATTTGGAGTTCTAAATCTGAATATTTTATCACTAGATTTGCTTGTCACTTTAGAATTGAAATTAGATAAAGGAAATCACTTTATAGTCTCTTTCCTTAGGATCCTCAACATGTTTTGACAACTAATGGAAATTCTATAAAGCAGCCTAGAGCCCAGCAGTTAAGAGTGTGGATTCTGGAGTCACACTGATGGGGGGGCAAGCCCTGGCTTTGCCACTCGCTGGTCGTGTGGCCTTGAGAGAGTTAGTTAAGCTCTCCAAGGCGCAGTTTCTTACCTATAAAATGGTGATAATAACTAAACTATATTACAATAATGTTGTGAAGATTAAATAAAGATGTGTAAAGTACTTAATACTTTGCATATGTAAGTGTTCAGTAAATATTAGCTTACCCACCTCCTCCCCAACCCTACTCCCCAAACATTGTAAGACACCAAAGCCAACAAAAGATCTACATGGATAAAGGTCAGGAAAGGTTGTTGTAGGCAAAGAAACACAGAGTAGATTAAGAGATGATCGCAGCAGAATCTTGTGGGACAGTGAAAACATTACTATCTTGGGAACCCATTTATCCATCCCAAAACTGTAGTAATACACATTAGCCCTCAGAAGGATTTTGAGAAATTTAGTTAGAGAATTAAGTCATTCAATAAATGTGTGTTAAGTGACTACTGTGTACTCATCATGAATAAGATTGACATGGCCTCTGCTCCCATAAAGCTTGTATCCTAGTTGGAAAACAAACTGTACACAAAGAATGACTTTCTTACATTGCAATTAACTGTTACAGAGAAGAAGAGAGGTATGTAACAAAGATATGTAACAAAGACCACTGCAGGAGAAATACCTTTCAAATTGCAAACCATGGGGATTAGAGAAGATTTCTGCGAGGAAGCAGTGCTTAGACTGAACTCTGAGGGACCTAGCAGAGCAAACAACGTGTGTACAGGCCCTGCAGCCGGGAGGAACGCGATGCGCTGGAAACTGAAAGAGGGCCTGTCCAAAGCAAAGGGCAGGCATGTGTACTGCCCATTAGAAAAGATTGGGGCTCCCGATCTTAGGGATCCTCTCCTTTCACGTGAAGCACCGCACGTGCAGGTGTTAGATAGCCCTCTTCATGGCCCCCCAGGGTATTTGGAGCTTGAGATATGTATATAGAGAGACAAAGAGAGAAATTAAGAGGAAAACCAATATAACATTGCAATTAAAAGCATAAACTGTGGAAACAGGCTGCATGGTTTCAATCTTAGCTTCGCCACTTATTAAAGGTTTGCCATTTTCATTCAGGAAACAGAATAAAAGGGAACATTTCTCTGCTTGTTTTATGAAAATAGATTCACCTTGACACAAAGCTTGACAAAGACATTATAAGAAAGAAAAAGTACAGATCAATATCTCTCATGAACATAGATGAAAAATGTTGATGAAAATATAAGTAAATTGAAACCAGATATGTAAAACAAGATAACCCATAATGATAAAATTGGATTTTCACATATCATGAGGAATTGAAACCTAAGTCAACCGCCCACAAGGAACTGAAGCTTATCAACAACCACATGAGCTATGGTTAGAAAGCAGACCCTTTCTGGCCAAGCCTTGAGCTGAAAGCAGCCTTGGGAGAGATCCAGAGCCAGAGGTCCAAAGCTAAGCCATACCCAGACTCCCAACCTTCAGAAACCATGAGTTAATAAATGTTATTAACTATGTTAAACCACTAAATTTGGGGGAAATTGGGATAAATTTTATTTAAAAATTAACTTAATGATCCAAAAAGTCCAGTGTACCTCAAGCAAGATAAATACAAAGAAAACCACGCCTTGTCATCTCAGAATCAAACTGCTGAAAACCAGATCTCAAGATGGAGGAGGAGATTAAGTGGCTCACCTCCTCCCACGCCACATCAAATCACAACTAAACTGCAGAAGAACCATCACGCAGAACCATCAGAAATAGAGTGGAATAAAAGTTCCACAACTACAAAACTAAAGAAACCACATTTATCCAGATTGGTAGGAGACTCAGAGACATGGAATGAGCTGGTCCCACACCCAAACTCAATGGATAAAAATTTAAGAGGGTTATATTAAGAGTGATATCCCATACCAGGCCACCCAGCCCAGGGCTCCATTGCCAAGGAGATAAGACCCATAACTTCTGGCTGTAAAAACTAGCAGGGTTTGACTGAATAAAAGGAACTACTGGATTCCCATGAAATGCCTCTTAAAGGGCCCACACACGGTTTTACTCAGACTCACTCCCTCTGAGCTCTAGTACTGGGGTAGCAATTTAAAAGACACCAGTGGCATACAGAGAGATAATGAAGTGTCTCTCATCGGGGTGAGAGCTGGAGGACAGCTTTCTCCCAGACAGAAAGGTGGGCAGAGACAACTGTCCCTTTTCTGAGCCCTCTCCCCACAAAGCCACAGACCAACAAGCAGGAGCCATATCTGAGACTCCATTAACCTGGCTCACATGGTTTGCTTCACCCTGGGGAATTCCCAAGGCTCTATCCCACCCAACTTATGGCCCACCCAAACTGTTAACAGTGGTTATCCATATGAATGGCTAGTCTCGGCTCAGGCTTTACATCTTCCTATATCCTCTCAAATAATCAACCACCAGAGTCAGTGAGCCCCAGGCCCCAAACCTCTGGCTAAGTGGCCCCAGGTCTGGCACTGCAGCAGCCAGCTTTGGATCACAGTTTGGCTTTGCCTGGGAAACTCCAAGCCCAGCACAAGCAGCAGCCATCTGCAGATCACTTTGTAGCTCATGCTAGGTGGCCCTGGGCAGAGCACAGGTGGCTGACTCTGGCCTGCACCACCCGGGAAACTCCAGAGCCTGTGCATCCAGTGGACAGCTACAGACCACAACAAAATACCACCAGCCTGCCTCTGCAAAGCTAATCCTCCATGGAGGGTGAGGGTTGGTGGTCAGCAGTCACAGCCAGTCCTTGCAGCTGACTGGTCTGGGTAAAAACCAACCACAATCAAGGCTCACCTATAAGAGGAGGGTATAATCAGCCCACACGAAGAGCACACCTCAAGTACCCACTTTGGGTGAGAGGGGAGGCTGTGCCACTGACCCTACAGGACACTTATTACATTAGGCTACACTACCAAGACAGGGAGTCATAGTAGCTCTACAGAAAAAGAAACATGGTCCAAATGGAAGAATAGATCAAAACTTAGAAAAAGAATGAAATAAAATGAAAATGAGCAATTTATCCAATGCACAGTTCAAAACACTGGTTATAAGGAGATCAAGGAACTTAGTGAGGACCTCAACAGCACAAAAAAAGACCCAGGCAGAAATGAAGGCTATACTAATTGAAATAAAGAACAATGTACAGAGAATCAACAGTAGAATGAATGAAGCCAAGAATCAAAGCAATGATATGGAATATAAGGAAACGAAACCAACCAATTAGAACAATAAGAAAAAACATTTTTTTTTAAATGAGGAATGTGTAAGGAGCCTCAATGTGTAAGGAGCCTCTGGGACAAATTCAAACATACCAACATTCATATCATAGGTTTGCCAGACGGAGAAGAGCAAGAGCAAGAAATTAGAAATCTATTTGAAAAAATGATGAAAGAAAATTTCCATAATTTGATGAAGGAAATAGACATGCAATTCCAGGAGCCACAGAGAGTCCCAAGCAAGATGGACTCCAACAAGCCCACACCAAGACACATCATAATTAAAAAGCCAAAGATTAAAGATAAAGAGAGAATCTTAAAAGCAGCAAGAGAAAAGCAGTTAGTTACCTATAGAAGAGTTCCCCAAAGACTATAAGACTATCATCTGATTTATCAAAAGAAACTTTGCAGGTTAGAAGGAATTGGTGAGAAATATTCAAAGTCATGAAAAACAGGGACCTACAGCCAAGATTGCTCTACCCAGAAAAGATGCCATTGAGAATCAAAGGGCAGATAAAGAGCTTCCCAGACAAGGAAAAAAAAACTAAAGGAGTTCATCATAACCTGTTATTATGTGAAATGTTAAAGGGACTTATTTATAAAAAAGAAGGACAACACTAGGAACAATAAAATGGCAATACACACACATCTACCAGCAATTGGCAAACCACAAGAACAGACACAGAATCATGAATATGGAGAGCCTTTTGATGGTTGCCAAATGGGAGGGGAGTTTAGGGGAATGGGTGAAGAGGTAAGGGAATTAAGAAGTACAAATTGGTAGTCACAGAATAGCCATGGGGATGTGAAGTACAGTATAGGAAATGAAATAGCCAAAGAACTTATACACATGACCCATGGACATAAATGATGGAATGGGGATTGCTTGAGGGAGTATGGGGTTCTGGGTGCAGGTGGCCAAAGGATGAAAAATTGGGACAACTGTAACAACATAATCCATAGAATACACTTTTGAACAAAAAATACCCCCAACATTGGAAATCAAGCAATATACTTCTAAACAATCCATGGTCAAAAGAAAGATATCAAGGAAAACTAGAAAATACTTCTGACTGAATGACAATGATAACACATGTCAAAATTTGTAGGATGCAACATATGCATTGCTTAAAGAGAAATTTATCATCTTAAATGTCTTTATTAGGAAAACTGTCACTATGAAAAATTGTATTAAAAGGTAATTACACTGAAAGATATAATAGTTCATAATTTGTAAGAGTTAATATTATTAAAATATCATTCTTCCCCTAATTGATCTATGGAGTCAATACAATCTAAATAAAACCTAAGAAGGTTTTTTTTTTTTAATTGTCAAGCTGATTTTAAATTTTATATGGAAATGTAACTTACCAAGAGTAGCCAAAAAGATTTTGGAAAATAAGAACAATGTTGAATAACTCACATTACCTGATTTCAATGCCTACTGTAAAGTAAGCAAAGTACCACAGTAATCAAGACAATGCAGTATTGATGCAAATACAGAAAAATAGATATCAGAACTGTATACAGAATTCACCAATATACCCACACATGTACAGCCAACTGATTTTGACAAAAGCATGACTTACCTATAGGGAAATGATCAGAGTATTTTTCCCAAAAAAATGAAGTTGGAACTATAATCCATGTGAGAAAAAATATTATCTCAAATCCTATCTCACATTAATGCATTAATTCAAGTAAATTAAAGACCTAAACATAAAAAGTTAAAACATTAACACTTCTGGAATAGAAAAGAATGTCTTTTTGACCTGAAGATAAGCAAATAACTCTTAGAATACAAAAAAAAAATATTAACCATAAAAGAAAGACATGGTTAACTGCACTTTATCAAAATTAAAACTACTGCTCATTAGAAGATATGATAAAGAAGTAAAACACTTCTAAATCTCTCAGGGCATCCCAAAGAATGAGTACTACCCTCCAAGCAGTGACTACTATTCCCCAGTAGCTCCTTTTTATTTTATTTTATATTTTTTATTTCTTATTTTTCTTTTTCATTGTATTTTTTCATGACCATTTATCCCGCTTATGCCATCTTCCACCTTCATCTATCCCCTTCCTCATTCCTACAATCGCTACATTGTGTTCCATGTCCATGAGTTCTTTTTCTTTTTTGCTCAGTCCCTCCACCTCAACCCCAGAGCTGTCAGCCTCTTATCTATGAGTCTGTGTCTATTTTGCTTGTTAGTTCAGTTCGTTCATTAGATTCCACATACAAGTGAAATCATGGTATTTGTCTTTCTCTGACTGGCTTATTTCACTTAGCATAGTGTTCCCCAGGTCCACCCATACTGTCTCAAAGGGTAAAATTTTCTTCTTTTTATGGCCAAGTAGTATTCCATTGTACAAATACCCCATAGTTGTTTTTATCCAATCACCTACTAATGGACACTTGGGATGCTTCCAAATCTTGGCTACTGTAAATAATGCTGCAGTGAACATAGGGGTGCATTATTCTTTCAAATTAGTGTTTCAGGTCTCTTTGGATAAATTCCCAGAAATGGAATCACTGGGCCATAAGGCAGTTCCATTTTTAATTTTTTGAGGTAACTCCGTACTGCCTCCACAATAGTTGCACCAGTCTGCATTCCCACCAACAGTCACCAGCACCTTCTTATATTTGCTTTCCCTTGTCCTCAGTTCCTCAACCCTGCTCCCTGGATTGCATTCAAAAATGCCACGCACAGTCCTTCACCTCAGGCTCTGCTTCCAATGGATTCCACTCTAAAAAATGTTCTAGTTCAGAAATTACAGTGAAGTACGTTTGGCTAGGAAGAAAGGGAAACTAACACCTCCTGGGCACTCAGTACATGCCAGACTCTATGCCAGGCATCAGTGTTTGTTACTGCACTTGGTACTCACCAGAACCATGAACTAGCTCAACATGGAAACAGGTAAAAGTTATTCAAAGTTACACAGCCTTGCCAGAGATACCAATAAGTTTTCTCTACCTTCAGTCTACATTCTTTCTTATTCTCCGTGGTGTTTCCAATGATACCTACCTTTGTGGTCTTAGATGTATTTTTGGAAGTGAATTGCCATGATAAATAATAACATAGTAACTGCAATGCATTGAGTGCCTATGTGTGCTAAGAACTTACAATTAATCTTCACTGTAACTCTACAAATGTTTACTATCTTCATTTTGTTCAATTGAAAATAGAGGCTTTGAGAGAAGTGCCCACATAACATGCAGATATAAAAAGCAGAGGGGTTTCTGCTAAAGACACAGGTGCCTTCTTAAAGGGCCAGTGCACAAAATCTCCTTTGCAGCCACTAACCCCGGGTTCTGGTGTAGAGAGGGCAGAGCAGACTGGAGTTGTGAGAGGAGAGACCGGGCTTTGTGGCTCTTTGGGGAGAGCTTAGGGAAAAACCACCAAGAACTCATGTGCTGAGTCACTCTGCTGCACCACAGATGCCATCTTTCTTGGGTGGAGCATTCCCCTCTGTGCAGCATCAGTCTGGGGGAAAGCAATTGCCTCATCTTCTGCTCTCCCTGTGGAGCCACCCCATGATGCTTCTGCCCTGCTGAGGAGTCAGTGGCCTGGGCCAGGTGCAGAGGTCTGGGCAGACTCAAGGGGGATCAATGACTGAGTTGTGTGGCCTAAGGGTGGAGGGGTCCTGACTGGCACCTCCCCCTCACAGAGAATTGCCAGCCCCACTCTCCAGGAAGCCCCACCCTCTTGATTCTTGGTGGCTCCACCCTGCAGAGGCCTTGGCAGTATCTGGAACAGTCTGAAGTTGTGTGGCTCTCAAACAGGGGCCATATCCCCAACTTCCCCCAAACCTGACAGACACCTTCTCCACTCTGAGCAGCCCCTCCCAGCTGAGATCAGGCTCCCAACAGAATCTGGAACAGACAGAGTTGCATGGCTTGAGGCCTGGGGAAATTTTTTCCCTCACACACTCAACCGGTGTAGAGCCTTCCCTTCACACAGCCAAATCTTGTCTGTTCAGGCCCGATAAACTCTGCTGGCCTCGCCCTGATGACTCCCTGAAACTCTGTCATTCTAAAATGGCAGCTAGACTTGGTATATACCACGAGACTTTTCCTGAGGGGCCTCAGACCCAGCACTGGCACGCAGAACACAGTGGAAATTCTTTAGTGTCTCTTCCCATGGCTCTAATTTCCTCGCAAAAGAATGTATGTACCACCATGTTCACAGCGGCACCGTTTACAACAGTCAGGATTTGGAAGAAGCCCAAGTGCCTATCAAGTAAGTGGATAAAAAAGCTGTGGTAGATTTATACAATGAATTACTACTCAGCCATAAAAAAGAAGATCTTACCTTTGGAACAGCATGGATGGACCTGAAGAGTATTATGCTAAGTGAAATAAGCCAGCCAGAGAAAGACAAATATGATTTCACTTATATGTGGAATCTAATAAACAAAATAAACTAACCAACAAAATAAAAACAGTCTCCTAGATACAGAGAACAGATTGACAGCTATTGGAGGGAGGGGTTTTGGTAGAAAAAGTTAAGGGATTAAGAAAAAAAAAAAAAAAAAAACCTTCATAGACTAACAGCATGGTCATTGCCAGAGAGAGGCAAATGGGGGTGGGAGAGGAAGGGGAATAAATGGTGATAGAAGGAGACATAACTTGGGGTGGTAAACATACAATATGATGAACAAGTGATGTATTAGAATTACACACCTTAAACCTATATAATTTTATTAACCAATGTAACCCTAATAAATTCAATTAAAAAAAAGAAAATGGAGGCTTGCTGAGGTTGACTTTCCCAAGATTATTTCCTACCAAAATAAAAGCTAATATTTATGTTATGTTTACTATGTGCCCCTATTGTCTATAATTTTATTTAACCCTCACACCACTCATGATCAGCACAGTTGGTCCAAAGCCCGTGGGTACCTTGCTCTTTCCTGTGCTGCCTCTCATTACAGGGAAGAGAGTAAAAAAAAAAGAGTACTGTGATCACTTTCCATGTCAGATGTGTTAAATAAAAGACTTGAACAAAGCTCTTTGAACAGTAATAATCTTACTAATAAGTGCCTACTGAAAATATGACCTATGGCTAGTTTAAGGAAAGGTTTCTTAACCTCAGTACTATTGATATTTAGAGCCAGATAATTCTTTGTAGTGGGAGATTGTCCTGCATATTGGATGTTTAGCAGCATCCTGACCTCTGACCACCAGATGCCAACAGCACCCCCTCTCAAGGCAACCAAATTATGTTCATACTTTGCCAAAATTGGGTGGAAAACCACTGGCATATGATATTTTAACCAAACCCTTTTAATTCTGAGTGGAACAAACCATATGGGTGCAATGACTATCAGGAGAATTCCCCTCCTGATAATTCAGTTGTGGATATATAAACAGGACGTTAGTCCAGACTCAAATCTTTCCCTCCCCCACTCTTATGTTCTCCCTTCTACTATTTTGTCCACAACTCCCAGGGATGCCACCCACCCGATAACAACAGACAAAAGCACTGGAGGAGAACTTGTTCCTGGGCCATGAGGACCTTCTCATTTCTCATCAGATATTTCTCCTGTGACTCAAGTTTTGTCCAGCCCTAATTAGCAAACTGTCATCTTCAGTCTAAGAACAAAACCTATGTAATTGGCCCTGCTTCTAAGTGACAAGCATACTATGCTAAGAACGTTATTTCTGTATTTACAAATCCAGGACATGATTGAAAGTGTCATGCTCTCAGTGTAGGAACAATATTCCCATAATCAAACATCCAAAGCAAATTGTATGATTATTTGTATTATCTAAGATTTCAAGGCTCTGTCTCAGGGCAGAGAAGCCGAGCAGAAACATGCCAACTTGTGCAGCAGCCCCTTCTCCTTCATAAACTAACAGAACTATTGTCTCATTATTTTTTCCAAAATTTTGACATGAAATCCCCTAAACATTTTAAATTTATTGATTATTAATAAATTTTCTGAGTCAAAACTATAAGATATATGACTAGCCTAAAAAAAACCCTAAAATTTTTTTGAGTATTTTTCTAAACTATCAGTTCTTTTTTGGTGTATATCATGAAATAGTACAGTGTGAGTGAGTGTGTGTGTGTGTGTATGCATGTGTGTGATATAAGGCTGCAAATAAATGAGCATGTACTCTCTCAGAAATGTAGCCAAACAAAATGTTTTCTATAAAGCTAATCTATAAATAAGTTCTATCAAGTTCTATGATATTCCTATCATGTCATTTAAATAAGTCTATTCAGTGGTAGTTAAAGTGGTAAACACAAAGATGACATCAAAATTAGTCCAATGATAAAATTTATCCACATAAGGAATATTTTACATTTGTATTTCTAGGTATAATTTACCACTTCTAGAGCCAATCTTTCCTAAGTCATTCATTCTAAAATATGTCTTTGAAAGATGGACAGCCACACAGTAGACACCTGGGCCCTTCCTAATAGAACAGGTTTTATTAGATTTGCAAGCCAATGAAACAAAAGGGGAAAAATATGTTTTTGATTTACAAAACCCTTATTTAGCATGATCTAGGCTACACATTCAAAAGAAGAAACAACTGCGTAAGTTCAAAATGTGACAATAAAAGCTAAAAAGAAATTGGTACTAAATCAAACTTTGGGTGCATTTTTTTCATTCCAAGCTCATTCTAAAACTTGGTGCTAACATAAAAATTATTTCTGTTGGGCAAATAATTACAATAGAGACTTTGTTTATGAAAATAGCAATGTGCAGAGATCAATGTATATCAAATAAATAAATATGCAAAAACAAATTTGTTCTAAGTGAAAATCTGTTCCAGAGTTGCTGTGGGAAACAAGGTTATACATATAAAAGTACTTTCTATATCTTGATATGCTGCATAAATTGTGGACTTCTTCAATTTGCACACAAATTTCTCCAGATATTAGCTTAATAAAATATTTCCAATGATATACATCATCTCCCTGCTGCCCCCCTACATTGCCCTACCTTGCTGACTATCCATGAGAATACCTCAAATCCAGGATAAGTACCTTATCATAGTTACGTTACATTAAAAACTTCAAAAATAGAAAGTATAAAATTCTAAATCAGTAAGAAAATTATGACCAAACACTAACTCTTTGATTACAAACGTTGTAAAACCATTTGACTCACCTGTGCTGTCATTTTGTATCATTTCCTGAGTTAGGAGTGGCACCTTTGGTGTGTCCTAGATAGGCACCTGGCTCTTCAACTTTCCTTGGATTCTAGTGCGGTTTCTAAAACACAGAAAGCAATGGTGAGGCCTCCTCGTCTTGGCCCCCAGAGCCCCTCTCTGCTCTATTCTCAGCACTGGCCCATTCTTTGGTTGCTCAGTCTATGATTGCTAAACTTTCCACTTTCTGGGAAACTGCACACTGGTGGTGTCAGACTCAGCCTAGCATACTCTACAACTGAGGCACAAGTTTTCTTTCTTTTACTAAATTTATTGGGGTAAATTGGTTCATATGGTCATATAGGTCAGGTGTCCATTTCCATGATACATGATTTGAATGTTGTGTTGTGTCCCCACCGCCCAAAGTCATGCTGTCAATGCCAGGGAGAAAGGAGCTGTAAGTCCTTTTTCTTGTTTTCTTCTCTACCTAAAAGTCTGTTTCCCTTCTCTATTTTTCCTCCAAATATCTCTTTGCCATTGCCCCAAATACCCTTTTATTATCTTTCTACATTAGAACTCAATATTACAATTTTTCTACAAATGTCAGTAGTTGACTTTCATTTGCAAGGGTTTGAAACACCATGGAACAGGAGACAAAGATTAGTCCTTTGTCTGAGCCTATTTCGTTTCAGGTGTTGGGTTAAAAGATTAGAGGCTGATCTTATCTACAAGCAAAAGTGCCTTCATGATAAAAACACCCAGAGAACAAGACCAAAGCAGTTAATAGATAACATGAAGAATAATCATAATAATTAATAATAGGAAGTTATTATTGTTGTTATTATTATTTATTATTGTTGTTATTTCTGCATTTACCCTGTACCAGACATAGGCTAAGTGCTCTACATATGTAACTCATTTGATCCCCACAACAACTCCACATAGCAGAATACAAAATACCAGAGAAAGCAGGTGGGTAGAAGAGCCGAGGGTGGAAAGCAGGCCCTCTGGGTTAGAAGCCTGTGGTGCCGTGCACTGCACAGTGCACTGTGCAGCCAGCATCAGGGCCTGACAGCGTGTGGAGGGTACGAGCTCCGGGAGAAAAAAGTGGGCTTTCCAAAGAGTTCTTCATCTTCTTAAGAAATAGTTACTCTTGGAGCATCAGCTTATCAAACCCAGGGGAAGTACAGTAGGTGGGAAAAGAGGCAAGGAAGAAGGATGTGGGACAGCTTACACCTCCTCCAAATAAGCTGAAATGTCTGCCCGCCCTGGCAAGAGCAATGTTTTCTGCTGGTAGCTTTCCCAGTACCCTCAAGGAATCCCTCAGTATAAGCAAGATGAATTATAAAAAATTTTTTTAAAAAGGAAAAATATTATTTCATCCCCAAATGGGAGCAAAGGAGAATATATGAAAAGAGTGGTGCTAATGCATATGTGTATCAAATAGAAACCATGAAGCCAGAACACACATTTAGGCAATTAACTTACTATATACAATTATTGAAGAAAAAATACAGAAAGGTGTTAGGAAGATTCAGAGCTTTTTACTCTCCCTCAAATTACGGAATTGTTGAACCTTGTTACATGAATCCAGTATATTGTTTCCCTCTGCATTATACTGAGTAGTAAAAATGCTATTGAAAATTCCAGTAATGTAAAATTTTCTAAATTTTATCGTCTCTATTGTTAGTCTCCTGAAAATTTTCAACTAGCTCCATTCACATCAAAATATCCTCAACCAAAAGCAACAATAAACCATAGATAAGGAAATAAACTCTCCATTAAAATATAAAAGGTTTATCCCTGGCCAGGTAGCTCAGTTAGTTTGAGCAACGATTTGCCGCAAAAAGTTTTTAAACATAAAATACCTGACTATTTAGTGAGGGGCACTGATCTCTTTTTCCCTTAGATTGTCAAATGAAAAAAAAAAATGACAACAGCCAACACAACAATAGCCATCCAGTGTGAATGAATCAAAATTATACCTATTTTATGTCAGATCAGCAAAAAAATATATATTTTTGGTGTGCTGCAGAATTTTAGTAATTACTTTATGTGTGCCATGAGATAAAAAAGGCTGAAAATCACTGGGTTAAAGTGTCTTCCTAATACCCTAAGGTTGCAGGTTTCAACTCCAGTCATGGCACAAACAAGAATCAACCAATGAATGCATCAGTAAGTAGAACAAGTCAATCTCTCTCTCTCTCTTCCTTCCTCTCGCTCTCTAAAATCAATCAATTAAAAAAACATAGAAGGCTTACCCACAAAGGCCTTGAAATAACTGCACATTGCAAACAAGCTGATTTCCCAAAGGCTAAGAAGTTTCCATGATGGATTGTCTCCACATGATAAGTGTACACTTACATTTCTAGGAGTATAATTTTGCCAATATAAAGATGTATGAGATCACTGAACAAAGTCCTTGACTTATAGTTGATAAGTCCGTATCTGTGACATTTTAATGACTGGGATAATTACTAATGAGGCAACACAAAACAGGGCACATGGTGATCCTCTCACTAAACATCACTACTATTCTAAACCTTTTCAGAAAACTACCTAAGCTCTTGGCATTTCATCCCTTCTTCTCCATTAATGTACATCCTTTAAATCCACTTGTTTATGACTTAAATGAGGTTGTCTTAATTCACTTGTTTATGACAAAGACCAGAAAGCATGGCTTTGATAAAAGTATGAAGTCGGCTGTGCCAGGATGGTGTCATTCTACATCTGCTGTTGGTTAGCAGTCGGCAACCCACGTGTTGGAGGGGTTCCGCTGAGGTCTTGCAGATAAGGACACGTCAAAAGGCAACAACGGCAAGGAGACACTGCAAATACTGAGGGTTTGTGAGAACTATTTGTGAGTTTGGTTTGTGTGAGATGATTCTTCACTACCTGGAAATTCTCTGAAGACTGTTGGGACATTGGCTCCTCTCTTGACAAGGCACTCCTCGTGACAGTGACCCTGGAGCAGCCCGTGAAAGGGATCAGCTCACCTCGTAATACTGGCATTTTCATTTCTTAGCAAAGTGCTCTAGCCAGGGGACATTCATTTTTGCACTGACAGCTGGAAATAAGATCTTTGGTTGGTCATAGACTCTCCTAAGTGTAAAAAGGTATACCTCATATTAAATTTGGAATGCATTCCTTCACCTCCCCTTGCCTGGAACAATATTATGATTAATCTGTCATTTGTTTGGAGTATGTTATTTCTTTATTTTGCTTATTAAGAGATATTATCCTGTATGCAATTGGCTTGTGAAAGTATTATAATGCCCACAGTGAACCTGTGCTAAATAAATTGTTAACATGAACAGCTAAATCTCAGTATAATTTTCTTGCCTCCCCCAAACAAAAACCAGACAACCAATAATCAAAAAAAGTAATTCACTGGGGAACATAGTGGTTACCTAAAGAACCAATGTTTAAATTATAAACAGGTTACTTAACAATAATTAATTTAAGTTTTATGGCTCTTAAAAATGTTTCCTGTATAAAAAAGTAAAGTTTTAAAAAGTGACTTTTCTAGAGCTAGATAATCCTCCAAACTTATTTAAGCCAAATGTACTAAAAATAGAGGTTTATTTCAAATATATCTAGAACATTATTCTTTAAACAAAGACCTAATGAGTTTTTATTCCTTCTCAGGGGTAATGATTACTGCAATATCAGTTTAGGAATTTGAGACTAGGTACTGTAGGGACATCAATACCTTTTACGTTGGAGAAACCAGCTCTCCACTTTAGTATAAAAGAAAATTTTTCACTCTATTTGCCTAAGAAAGCAACTTCATAGCCCAGTCCCTTTCCAGCATACTAAATGTTGCTACAAAAGACCCTTGTTGTTAACCCCGAAGATTCCCCCACGTTGATGTAAGTATGTCCAAACCTGTGAGAATTTTTATGAGTTTACTTGAGCCACAAGTAATGGCACTGCTGGGAAATAAGATCTCAAACATCCCAGACAATGATGGTTTTGCATTTTTATACATTTGGACTTAAGAAGGGAAAATTAAAAAGATTACATGAAGGTGGGAGAAAGCAAGGTGGAGATTGGATTATAAAATGTTTAGAAAGATTATGGTGTGTGTTCTCCTGAGAGTGGTTTAGAGAGGTCTGAAAAAGAGGATTACTCTGGCATTTCAAAAGTGTATTAACTTAAATGCAGAACAATTGACAGGGCTTGCTTAAGGCAAAACAAACCTTTCATTAAAGTTATATGACTGGGGCATGACTACCCACCGTGACCTGTCCAGATAGGAATTTATTATCATGTAACAGAGAGGTCTGGCCAGATCTCTGGGCAGAGGGAGGGATGTGTGAGAGTGGTTGGGAAGTGACAAAGGCAGTGGATCGAAATCACAACCAAAACCACAACGTGATAGGCTTTCTTATCCCCAAGGAAGGGTGAACAACTAGTGTGGCTCATGACACAGTTTGCACAGAGCCTGCGCTGGCTGAGAAGGTCAAAACACATGTGTATCATGGCAGCTGGAGGAGGGGCAGAGACTCCATGTGGGCTGACCGCATAGTAGAAGCCAGCCAAGATTGGCTGGGAATTTGGACACTTCCACCTCACACAGGTTGGGTGAAGATTTAAAATGGAGGACACAGAAAGACTTGGCACCTTTCTGCACTCCCTTCACCCCACTCAGTCAGGAGGACCAGGCGTTTTGGGACCCAGCAGACACTGGGCCCTGCTCAGGGGTTCTACCTTCCTTTACCCTGCTCATATGATCATGAGCAGCCTCACTCAGGATCAGCACCTGACCAGGGGCAGCACGCAGGACGCTGCAGCCCAGTGCCACATGGCATGGGTCCTGGACCACTCCCATTCTCTCAATCTGCAAGCAACACAGCACTAACGGGCCAAAACATTCTCCAGCCCCATGGGCACAAGCAGCCTTGGACTCTGGGGCCATAGACACAGCCCCTCGCAGACTGGCTGCAGTGATCTGGCAGTGCACACTAGCCCTGGGAGAGGGAAGAAGCTGCCTGAAGCAATGCAGACACCAGCCCCCATCGGTGCACATTCCAGAGAGAGACAGAGAACCTGGAGCTGGAGAGACAAAGACCCATTTGGGTAGCAGCCTTGGACTCCAAAAGGGCAGAAAAGAATGGAGGGGGTCTCTGGGCAAGGATTTGGATTTCAGTCTTCTTGAGACCAAGGGGGTTTCTGTGTTTTGCAGAAGAGAATGGCTTGGAGCAGGGGAATCTCTACACTCCCCCAAATTGGGCATTCTGTTAACAGAAACCTTTTTCCTTCCCCACCAATTATTGTGCTATGCTTGTTTATGGCAGCAGGCAGCCAAATCCCACTTTGTCTGGAAACAATCAGATCGCCCTGTGAGATTGCTTTCAGTTAGATTTGTTATAGCTTCCTTTTTTCATCCACACCCAAAATGGTGTGGACATTTCCTCCCTGTTTTATGTAGCCAGTCATAAGTTAATAAATACTTATAAAACACACAGTCACCCTCTTGAGGGTATTAATTCATTCAATAAATATTTATTACCATATTTTGCCATGTATAATATGCACCCATGTTTTGTGTATATTATTACACATGGGATTATTATACCCATGGTATGTAATCATTATATTCATGTACAATGCACATCTTATTTTTCCCTCAAAAATTTGGGCAAAAAGTGCACCTTATACATGACAATATATGGTAAGGGCTGACAGGTAAATGTGACCTTATCCAGAAGGCTAGCTGACCACAAAAGGAGTTGGCCTTCTACAAAGTTTAATGGCTGTTGGCCATGACCCAGTGCTCCAGACAATGATTCTTGGTCAAAAAGAAAGCTTGGGCCACAGCCCCCTGTGATATCTTGGAAAGGAGCACAATCCAGATCCTAAAGGCTTATGTGGGAAATCATGTCATAGCACAGAGCTATAACTAAGGGACCTGAGTCAAGGCCTCCTTTTCTGAGCAGGAAAGAGCTTGGATAAGCCCAAACACAAAAAAGAGCTGTAAAACAGGAATGGAGCCAAGGTTCTGCCACTTTGGAATGCTTTCATATTCAGGGAAGTGGATGATGCTTATCTAATCATGCAGCTTAAAAAGACTATAGCCTAAGGGTCAAGGGCCCTCTCCCAGAGTCTAACATTTGTACATGCTAGATCTCTGCAATGCCTGGTAAAACAATGAGCATCAGGGGACCTGTTTTTACTCCTGTCTCCATGAGTTTTCTCACAAACAATATTCCAGCAGGCCTGCTGCACGTGCTGCTTGGCCGTTGCCCTTAATACACAAGTACCAACAATAAATCAGGCACTAGAGGCACAGAAGTAAAGAAAGTAGAAAGTCCATGCCCTCAGTCTTACATTCCCTGGAAAGAGAGAAAGCTAACAAATAAGTAGATAATGTACCAAGTGGTTATAAGTGACATGAGAAATAATATAATATAATAATGGAAGGAGATAGAATGATCATAGGGGTGTACAGGGTGAAGTGCAAAAGTGATATCTGAGTAGAAAGGAAGCAAGGGATTAAGCCATGTGTAGATACAGAGGGAAAGTACATTTGGCAAACACAACTCAGTTCCAAAAACCTTGAGACAGGAGAGTAGTTTGAGGAAGAAGAAAGAGGCTCTTCCTCTTACAGGATATCAAGAGCAGAGAAGAGTGGAAGGAGATGAGGTCCATCAGACCATGACAGAAGAAAGCCATTGGTAGAAGCTGACTCAAACTTCAGGAAGATGTCTCAGCTTTCCTGGGCAGAAGAGACAGGGTAGGGAGAAAATTGTGTGATGAAGCAGGAAGTTAGTTAGGGGTTGACTATAATAGTCTTGACAAGAGATTTGGTAGCTTGGTGTAGGATGAATAATATGCAACATAAAACTTAACTTCCATTGCTCATAATTTTCTCATTGTTAGTGGTAACAGTGAAGATGTTAATATTTGGAAAATATTTGCAAGATAGAGCTGACAAGATTTGCTAATGAATTTGATGTGGAATATGAAAGAGAGAAGTTTAGAATGACACAATCTTTTTGACCTGTTAAAAAAACAAAATTCAAGACTTCCAGCCAAGATGGAGGTGTAGGTGAACACACTGTGCCCCCTCTCACAACCAAGATTAAGGACAACAAAAATATAGAACCAAAAAAAAAAAAAAAACCCAGAACAGATAGAGGATTGAATTGTATGGAAGTTCAACAACAATTCACCCAGACCGGTAAGAAGGGCAGAGTTGGTGGCCAGCGAAGAGGGTTTGGGGCAGGAAGAAGCAGTAGCTGGTGGTCTTGGGCACACAGGCAGTAGTTACCGAATGCAGGGAGGCAACAAGCAGACCAAGAGAGGTACACAAGGCAGCTAACTGTGGTTAGTGAATGAACACATTCACTCACAGATAAACCAGGTGAAAACGGGCAGTGAGACAGACTGCGCAGTGCAGGGCCCCAGTGCTGGGAAACAAAGCCTAAAAAAGCACTGATTGTGAACACGTGTGGGGGTTGGGGTGCCGGGAGAGAATCCCAGCCTCACAGGGAGAGTTCATTGGAGAAACCCACAAGGTCCTAGAACATGCACAAGCCTGCCCATATGGAAATAAGTGCCACAAGGGCCCAGTTTGCTTGAGGAAAGCAGCAGAAGGGACTGGAATCCAAGAGAGATCAGAGCAAGCACCATTGTTCCCTCTTGGATCCTGACCTCACATCCAGCATCACAACCCAGCAACTGGGTTGCCCCGCGCTGGTGAACACCTAAGGCTCCACCCCTCACTACATAACAGCCGTGACCAGACAAAAAAAAAAAAAAAAAAACAAGGATGGCTCAAAGGGGAGAACAGATCAAAGCCCCAGAGCTAATTCATCTAAGTGACCAAGAGGTAGCCAACCTATCAGATGCACAGCTCAAACCACTGGTAGCTGACCTATCAGATGCACAGTTCAAAGCACTGGTGATCAGGAAGCTCACAGAACTGGTTGATTTTGGTCGCAAATTAGATGAACAAATGAAGGCTACAACAAGTGAAATGGAAAACGCATAGGAAACCAGTAGAGATGGGAGGAAAACTGGGACTCAAATCAATGGAGTGGACCAGAAGGAAGAAACAAACAACAAACAGAAAAGAATGAAGAAACAAGAATTCAAAAAAATGAGGAGAAGCTTAGGAACTTCCAGGACATCTTTAAATGTCCCAACATCCGAATTATAGGGGTACCAGAAGGGGAAGAGGAAGAGCAACAAGTGGAAAACTTATTTGAACAAATAATAAAAGAGAACTTCCCAAATCTGGCAAAGGAAATAGACTTCCAGAAGTCCAGGAAGCTCAGAGAGTCCCAAAGAAGTTGGACCCAAGGAGGAACATACCAAGGCACATCATCATTACATTAGCCAAGATTCAAATGAAGGAGAGAATTCTAGAAGCAGCAAGGGCTAAGGGGACAGTCACCTACAAAGGAGTTCCCATCAGACTGTCAGCTGATTTCTCAAAAGACACCTTACAGGCAAGGAGGGGCTAGAAAAAAGTATTCCAAGTCATGAAGGTCAAGGACCTATATCCAAGATTGCTCTATCCAGCAAAGCTGTCATTTAGAATGGAAGGGAAGATAAAGCACTTCTCAGATAAGGTCAAGTTAAAGGAGTTCATCATCACCAAGCCCTTATTATATGAACTGTTAAAGGGACTTATCTAAAAAAAAGAAGATAAAAAATATGACAGTGCCCTGGCTGGTGTAGCTCAGTGGATTGAGCGCAGGCTGCAAACTAAGAGTTGCCAGTTCGATTCGTAGTCAGGGCACATGCCTGGGTTGTGGGCCAGGACCCCATAGGGGGCCACATGAGAGGCAACCACACGTTGATGTTTCTATCTCTCCTTCTCCCTCCCTTCCCCTCTCTCTACAAATAAATAAATAAAATCTTAAAAAAAAAAACATTTAGCAAGAGTGTTGTCCCAATATGCCAAGGTTGCGGGTTCCATCCCTAGTCAGCAGATGTATAAGAAGCAACCAATAAATGCACAAATAAGTGGGAAAACAAATCAATGTTTCTCTCTCTCTCTCTCTGCTCCTCTACTGTCCTCTTTCTTAAAAAAAAAATCAATTTAAAATATGACAGTAAAAAGACAGCAAACTCACAGATATTAACAACCACACCTAAAACAAAAGCAAACTAGCAAACAATAGAACAGGAGCAGAAACATAGAAATGGAGATCACATGGAGGGTTAGCAATAGGGGAGTGGGAGGAGGAGAGAGGGGGAAAAGGTATAGAGAATAAGTAGCATAGATGGTAGGTAGAAAATAGACAGGGAAAGGCAAGAATAGTGTGGGAAAAGTAGAAGCTAAAGAACTTATGACACATGGACATGAACTAAAGGGGGGAATGCGGGTAGGAGGGGGTGTGCAGGGTGGAGAGGAATGATGGAGGAGAAATGGGACAACTGTAATAGCATAATCAATAAAATATAATTTTTAAAAAGTAAATAAAGCAAAAACAAAATTCAACTGAGTAAGTCTGAAGTTCTAAATGGCTTTATTAAGCAATTCATGAATCAGGCAACACCCCATCTACAAACTAGAAGAGCATTCCAAGGAGTTGTATAAAATGCAAGGCAGAAGGAGCATGAAGCAAGAAGGTATTAGTAAAAGAAAAGAACAGATTATTTTAGGCAAGGACATCTTTTAGAGAGAAGAGACTTTCAGGGGTTTTATCATGCAGATTACTTTACTAGTGCTAATACGGAAACTTCAGATTAACTGTTTAAATGCCACATGCCTAGGATAGGTAGAAAATTGCAAAGAAAATTGCAATTAAGTCTTGATTTGCTATCATGGGGACAAATAACCTTTTTTTAAAAAACAGGCCCGAGCAATTAGAATCCATTTATTGACATGGGGAATGTAGGAGAATCAAGTTTGGAGGGAGGTGGCAAATTGAGTTCAGGTTGGGACATGGTAAGTTTGAACTGCCTCTTAGACCAAGAGGAGATGCTAAATGGAAAATTGCATATATATCTCCTGATATTCAGAGAAGTCATCTGGGATGAGATATACTTTGGGAGTCACCATCAGAGAGAAAGCATTTAAGGACACAAGATGTGGTCTGGGACCCCTGTGTAACAGTGGGAAATTGTAACCCTCCCCACCATTCTTTTGACATAGTTTCTGTAAATGCTGACTCTGACCAACATGTAGCTCATAGATAAACAGCATGTTTCTGTAAGAAGCCTGGGAACTAACTTTAAAAGACACAGACCCCAAACTGCAATTATTCCAGCTCTGGGAGGTTTGCTGACCTATAAAACCAGGATGATGTAAAACCAAGATGCCACACACCAGACCATCACTTGACCAATTTTGAGGTCCTTTTCAGAATGGACTGTGTTAGTCTGCAGGTAGAGAACTTCTCAACTCCCTCCTCTAGATCTCTTTATTCTGCTTTCCCTCTACTTCCTTATAAAAACCTCTGCTTACACTAAGATGTTAAGATGGGTTTTGAGGCATTAGCCTGCCCTCTCCCCAGGTTGCTGTCATCTGACATAAAACTACTTTTTTTTTCACCAGCACCTGTATCATAAGTTTGGTTTCATGACTGCCGGCAATCAAGCCTGTGGGTTGTTTTTCCCTGGTTTCACCTGCAGACCCCAAGATCCTTTCAGGATGTGCACATGACCAACTCTTTATCCACAGTAATACTAAAATAACATTTGCCTTTTTCATTCTCATTCTCTCACAAGTGCACAGTGGAGTTTTCCAGGGACTACATGAGATGTGTTGTGGCAACAGATTAATGCAGAAGCAAAAGAGAGAGTGGGAGACTTCATTATGATTTCTTTTGAAGGGAATGGGTGAGGGAGGGCAAGAAGGCTTAATATTGGCTAATTTGAATAATTTCAGTGGGCTCTGAGGCATAGGGTCTCTCCCTTGTTGCCCAGAACCTGACACTGGGATGATTAGAGCTCATATACAGTGGCCCAAAGTGTGAGAACCTGTTAAGCAGGTGGTTGCAGTTGTGGATTTTAGATTGATTTGTTTGTATTTGATTGATTTACTGGTTCCTCAAAGAGAGAAGACCAAGCAAGGCAAGGTGACTCAGGCATAGTGTCTCCTTATTCAGAACAAGGCATGTCTGTCAAAGGCATGTAGGGCAGATATTAAAGCATCAAGTTTACAAAAGCCAGAAACGTGGTTAATATAGAGAACTAGTGTGATTATATCATGATGACAATCTTCCAGGAGTTGGGGGGAAATTAACAATTTAAGAGAAAAGAGGCACACGATAGAAGCCATGTCTTTGAGAAGGCAAGAGAAGATGGGATCAAGTGCATAAAAAAATATGGATAGCTTTTGTATTATTATAAATAAAAAGGAAGAGGTTGTAGGGGGCAAATGCAAGTAGGTTGGTATACTTGGAAGTGTTGAGTAAAGGGAAACTCTCTTCAGATTGCTTCCATTTTCTCAAGAATGGAATCCGGTTATCAGTGGAGTATAATAAAGAGAAAGTTGATGTTGGAGATTTGTTGGAGAGAAGATGGATGAAATAATCACATAGTAGAGCAAGAAAATGAACCAACTAGAGAACTATAGTAAGATCTCAGGGTAGCACTAATGGCCCACTTGAGCTTAGTGGTAGTAAATATAAAATGAGACCAGTCAACAGAGTTGTGTGTTTTCCTTCATCCATATTCAACTAGCAATATTCAATGGTGACCACACATCTCAAAATCTTTCTCACCCTGAATTAAGCTCTGAGACTTTAAGATAATTATTTTTGGTCTATTTTGTCACCTATTTCATGATTTATCCTTTAAAGCAACCAACATTTAGCCCTAGAAAAACTGACAATTACATTTAGGTTTAATCATCCAAGCTATGTTTCTCCTCCTAAACAACTGACTTAATAAGTAGCGAAACCTAAGAACTATTAACAGGTCCTCACCCAATTCTGAATAGGATAAAATGTTCATATCCTTATCTAACTAGAACATCCTCCCCTCCCCCAGCTACCACCAAATCAAGTCGGCTTAAACACAAACAATCCATCATCAATACGATTATCATGAACAATTATGCCCTAGTTAAGTCACTTGGTCTGTCTTCTGGGTGTTGTGCACAGCAGTGATGATAATTAGAACCACAAAGGTCATATCTATATTCTCTCAGCTTCTTGTCATCTAGTTCATTACCATAATTGACAGTTTTTGCCAGAATCACATTTCTCAAAAGCAATCTCAATGCTGTAAGGTCCATTTCTAAGAGAAAAGAAAACATCTAATTTTTCCTCCTCTCCCCATTGACAACTATAATTAGCTATTTGAGACTTTCCCATGATCATCTGGAACCTAGACCTAATAAGGATCTTTACATCATGGTGCTAGAGGTAGTGAGGGATTTGGTCAGCTTGACGCACAAACATAATGAGGTCTCCTGTAAGAGAAGATCCATGGGCCACCATGATCACTATATGTTGGCCCTGTTCAAAAGCAAACTATTCTCTGTTGAGCCCAAGTAGATAGAATTGTAGTACTGTTTCTGGAAAAATTATCTCTATTCAAAACCACCAAGGGCATCCTGACCAGTGTGACTCAGTTAGTTGGGCATCATCCTGCAAGCAAAATGTTGCCAGTTTGATTCCTGGTCAGGGCACATGCCTGGGTTACAGGTTCAGTCCCTGGTCCGTACTAGAGACAACCAATTGACATTCCTCTCTCTCATTGATGTTTCTCTCCCTCTCTTTCTCCTTCCCTCAATTTCTCTCTAAAAATAAATAAATAAAATCTTTCAAAAAACTACCAAGGTCAACTACTGTGTATTACTTATAATCTGCTGTTTATTGGGACCTTTTACTGTGTCTCCTCAGGACTTGGTCCCTGGTGCATTTCTACTCTCCTCTACATGTAATTTTATAATAATCATTGATTATACCAAGCACTCCACATGACTTATTTCCTCTAATTAATTCAGTGGGATATAATGACCATTTATCATTTTTCTACCTGCCCAGCATCTCCAGAACAAACTTTCTATATTTGGGGAATTTCCCACCTTATATAGTTTGACCCTTCCAAGATGGAAGCCAGAAAATGCATTTTTCTTGCAGCTAAGTCACCAACACATCAGGCTCCACCATTGAACACACCCATGGGAGGCTTCAATTTGGAATGAAGCAAACTGAAGAAGCCAGACTGTGGCAGAATTCATTTCTGAATAGGGTGGCAAAGGAGGCATCTGGCTTTTGTGAAAAATAATGGTGGAATTTCTAGTCTTTGGTAGCTCATGTTGAGGACCTTAGCTCAGGTGGTAGGAACATCGACTCACTCAAGCAAAGCCACGATGTGTTTTTGCTGTTGCAACTGACTGTATCGCCTCCAACCTAAATCAGCAACCCCAGAAATGCCAGAGGTATCTGATAACTTTTAATACGGTATTTCAAACTACTGTTTAAAACTGATTAGTATGGTATAAAATCAATTTAGAGCATCACAACCAGCAATTTAAAAAAATGTAGTAGAATAGAATAGGAAAAATGCTTAAGTCTCATGGAGTAAGTATAAGTATTGTTCCATCCAAATTTTGTTTCATTTGAATATATATAAATATGAATATGTAAAAGACACATATTCTTTCATACATAAGTATAAATATGTGAAAGACACAATGTAAAATGTACTTTTTACTGAGAGTATCAGTCAAAATTTCTTTTAACAAATTCTCTTTCTGCTTTAACTAGCTAGAGTGAGGATTCTATTATTTGAAACTCAGACTCTACAGACATTGTCTAACCAGAACCACCAAGGATACAGTCTCATTCTCACCCCTTTCCATTGTCCTCGAAGCCCTGTTGATTCATCATTTAGTGCCTTTTAGCTAATCCCTGTCTCACACCAGACAGTTAGCTCACTCCCAATATACAAGTCACAACAGTTAGTCTATTTGAAGGGCAACCAGGAAGGAGTTTTGCATAAAACTAAAAACTAAAATTCCATAGCTTATGTAGATATTTATGTCTGTGATGTTAGTTATATTTGCTTTAAAATTTTCTCAATTGGACATGCTATATGAAGTTGAGATAAATATGTATATATACACACGCATTACATATATATATTCCCCCCACCCAATGAGAATCTCTATTCCTCTCAAGTGTATTCTTAACTTCTGGTGAGTGGAGGTATGATGATCTGACAGGGTCCATCTCCGTTCTCAAAAGGAGATCGATGTCAAAGAGAACTACCCTATTCAGCTTGACTTTGTTTAAGAAATATGTTTCTGATCTTCAGCTATAGCACATAAGAAGCACAGTCCCAGTACTCGAACACACTGCCATATGATGTCTATCAAAAGTTGGGCAAGTCTTTGTTACCTAAAGAGTATGTAGTCCCTAAAGTACTCTGCATACTTTAAAACCCACGCCTACATTAAGCCGGAGGAGCAGAGTTATGCCGCTGAATGTACAGATGTATTCCCTTATTGAATTACATTGTAGATGAATGAGAAGCCTTCCACCGCAGGAGTGCACTGGCCTCAGTACTCTTTCACTACCCCTTCTTTGTTTGTCCCTCCTGCCACTCTTTCCTATTACTTTGCTGTATTTCATAGACTCTTGAAAACTATCTTGAAGTCTTCATTGGAATTAGACAAGGTATAAACAAACAAACAAGCTCCCTTCCCACAGCCCCCACACACAGAAGGCCTGATACACCGTATGCCTCAATTACTGTAAAAAAAACCTTCTGGCTGGTTTCCCTGCCTCTATTTTCTCTCCTCACAAATGTTGGATTCTTCTTCTTCAATATTGTTTTCTTCACTTCACCCAGCTGCTCAAAATTTGCAGTTGCTTGGTAATATCACTGTTGTAGATACAGTCTTCAAGCTTGCATTCAGAACCCCCTTCCATTGCCCACACACTTCCAATTTTATCTCTCATACTCACTAACAAGGTGCTTCTGCACCAGATAATTCAAATGATTGCCATTCTTGATTTACCACTTGCATTTGTGCAAAACCCAACTCTAGCAACTACTACCTGTATTGCCTTTGTAAAACCATTTAGGCTAAAGTTTTTAGAGCTTCAGTTTCTTCAACTGAAAAATGAGAATAATACTGCATAGGTTTTTATGAGAAGAGATGGCATATTAAGGTGCCTGGATTAAATAAATAAATAAATAAATAAATAAATAAATAAATAAATAAATAGAATGTCTATTTTCTGAAGTCCCCGGCACCTCATAATAAGAACTTACTTGAATATAGAGTCATTGCAGATGCAATTAGATAAATTCAGATCATACTCGAGTAGGGTGGGCCCTTAGTCCAAAATTACTGTTCTTACGAGAAGAGGAGAGGGAAACAAAAGCAGTACAGCCATGTGAAAACACAGACACCAGGAAGCTTATATGAAGACAGAGGCAAAGATTAGAGTTATGCGGCCACAAGCCAAGAAACATGTCATGTGTGGCTCCCAGAAGCTGGAAGAAGCAAGGAAAGATCCTTCCCCTGGAGGCTTAGGAGACTCCGGTAATGCCTTGATTTTGGACTTCCAGCTTTCAGAACCATGATACGATAAATTTCTGTTGTTTTAAGTCACCCAGAGTTAGAGATTTTACTATGGGCATCCTGGGAAATTAATACTGTGAGTCTGTACTTATTTCCCAGACTCATTAAGAAATGAACTCTTCTCCCCTAAACAGCATTGGCACAATGTGTCAAGTCTTCCTGCACCATATTGCTTTGTCTTGAGTTCCTTCTTCCTGAAACTCAAAAGTGCTCATGGATACCAATGGACTAACGGCTCTAAAGTCTTTGCATTTTCTTCCTCCAGCAGCAACGAAGACACAGGCAGTGCAATGACATTTAAAAAGCCAAACCCTCCAATTCAAGTTTAAAGCCCACACAATGTGCACATAAGCTACAATAAACACTATGCCCACTGTTTCCTAGACACCACATATTTTGAGCAGCTCAGGATAAGACTCTCAACACTGTCAGAAAAACTATCCCAGACTCCAGGGAGCTGACCTCTCTTCCTCCAGCATTGTCAACTACACCATCTGCAAAATAAGAGTTGACTGTTCCAAACACGACCCAGGACCTCTTTGACCTCAGCCAGGGTGAGAGTCCCAGGACTGGAAACACTGTGTAGCTGATTCCTTCCATTCTTCATTGTTTATGCTTATAATTGCATCCCAATTAAATGAAAATTTTTGAGTATAGGGCACAGATTTGACTTTTAAAAACCAGATGTCTGATGCTGTGGGTTCTCCTTTGAAATTAACATAAGCAAACAATGTTATCTCCGTGTTAACAAAGGAAACCATCCCCTCCCTCCTTTGTGTTCCTTTTGGAGACTTTGGGTAAATGAAGACCACACTTGTCTGCTGGGCATATTTGCCCACTACAGAACCGGTGCCAATTCAGCCAGTTCCTTCATGGGAAATGACATTCGGCAGCCGGGTCTGGATCTCCCGTAAGCTCCGCATATTGTTGAGGCAGCTCAGAGGACATGCTCAGATCAGTCAGATGGTGGCCACAGCTGCTAACAGCCGCTGAGAACGGCTCTGACCTCCTGTGCACCAGTTCCCTTCCACTTACCCTCCTCCTTAAACTTCCCTCCTCCCACTCACTCTATGGCCGCTTCCCACAGTTACAAGATACACATGGAGAACCAACAAGTCCTTGTCAAGATAAAATGATAAAAATAAGCTTTCAGAGAGAAAACTGATGAGGTACACTTTGCAGTTTTTCTTGAGAAGTAGGATTCCCCCCCTTTAAAATGTAAGTGTTCGTTTTCTTGAAAGCACAGGCTCCAGTTCTAGGATTAGTACCAGGAACTGGAGAGGATCCATCAGATGGAATCTTTAATTTCCAAGCAGCTTTGTCTCTTGTTTCTCAAACCTGGTAAGCAGGCATTTGAGAAAGTTTAGTCCTAGCTTGCAAAAGCAATTCAGTTGGTGGTGGGTAGACTTTAGAGAAAGCCAGCAAAGACGCAGTTTGCATTTTTTTCATTGTAAGAAGTGTGGCTAGCAACATAGGTGGAGAGAGGGATGTGGGTGGGATTAACTTATACATAGTCATTTTATACTATGTCATCTTGCAGCAGATTTTCTAAAGTCTTTGTGTGGGTTTGTCAGGGAAGTAAAAATTGGGTCAGAATTGTTTCACACTCTACTACAAAGCTTTTGAGTTATTTTTTTATAGCCTGAATTTAGGCAAATTATATTCATGTATCATTGCTAATTTTCAAAACAATGACACAAGAAGACACTGGCTAAAAAGAATAACATATTTTTATCTATTCTTGCTTTTCCCTAATTTATCAACTGGACATTACACCAAGGGTCTGAAAAATTGATCTGTAACTATCATTCCTATTTCACCAGGAAGATGTGGAGCTTACACTATTTAGTGTTGAAAGGGTTTATTAAACTTTAATAATTTTTTCTTCAAAAAAGAAAAAGACTTTTTTTAATGGACACAGGATTTTCCATATTTATTTAGATGGCATTATTATCAAATTTATCATTGATAGGAAATTGACAGTATCGTAAATATACTAAATGACAGAATCAGGATTCAAAATTATTTCAGTGTAGTATAATTATGAGAAAATCTAACATATAGCATAATTGGAACTTTTTTTAATAAAGATAAAGTCTGGCACTAAGAGCTCAAAGTAATTATATAAGGAAGGATGAGGTGGCTACAGCTAAATAGCAATATTTGGGGGAATGACCAAATAAATTTCTTGAGCAAAAACTCAGTGTGAAGAGGCTTGCCAAAAAAGCAAACACATCCGAGATGACTTTCTACTTCCAAGGCAAAGATGAGATTCCTGCTCTCCTAGTCACAGTCCAGGCCTCACCTGGAGTCTAGCACTTTCTTTGCTTCTGGTAGTGTTCACTACCAGGAGCCCACACAATTCAGACTGGCTGTTCTGAAAATCTGAAGAGTCATAAACACTTTAATAACCTGATAAAAGCTATGGACCTTCAGTCCTGAAAACTGCATAGACACAGAATTTGTACTCCCTTTCCAGGTGCCCACAGATTCCTTCAAGGGTCTGTGAGCAACAGGCCTAGGCTCCAGTTAGTCATGGATCCCAGGTTAGGAACTCCTGGTCTAGAAAATATCCAGAGCAACCAGAACTAGAAGTGTTCTGGAACTGAGGTTCATCTTGCGTCTCAGGCCAAAACGTCTGCTTTGCTCATGCCTGCTTAATCTCAAGACTGGGCTGGGTAGACCAGACAGGCAGACTATCCTGGTTTTCTACTATCACAAAACCATGGAGACAGTCCATTTAATCATTCAGTTCAGCAAATATCAGTCAAATAGCTGAAAATTTTCTTTACATGAATAGACAGTCACTATTTTTTTCTCTTTTAGCTTCCTATATATAATCGTCATAATACTATTAGCTTAGACACTATATTAAGCCTTTATAGGAACAGTCTCAGTATAGCCTTAAAATGCCATGAGCTTAATAGTATTGTTTTCCCCAGTTCCAAAGAGGAAACTGAGGCAGAGAGAAGTTGAGTAACCCACCCAAAGTCTCACCCATATGAAGTGGTGTGTCCGCTCCTAACCTCACTGCTATGCTGCGTTGCTTCTTGATGTGATAACAGAACCAAGCTTCTTCCTTCAGACACACTGTTGATCATCCTGTTTTACAGTAGCCTTGGTTACCAGGTCATGTTCATCTCCAAGGACAAAGCAGAATGTCCTTTTACTTACAGGTTTACAGGCTTTGTTCAGTTGCTACCCTTTTAAACTTTTAGTATTAATTTTCATTTCACATTTTTCTTAAGGCTTATGAAAGGCCCTCACCTTCTGTCCTCCTGTGTCTATATGCCACACCTCCTGTCCTTCTCTATAAATCTTGAGTTCTGAACTTTTGATGTTTGGGCCTATTTTTTTTAAACACATTACTCTTCAGAGTTATCAATTTGTTGTTGTTGTTGCTTTTTTGCTGTTGTTTGTTTGTTTGTTTTTGCTCTTCATTATCATGACCCCAACCTGATTCAAGCACCTTTCATAAACAGGCAGGTATGAACAAATTTGGGAGTGCTTCCTAGCTGTTGTTCAGATGCTGAGTTAATAAAACTCACCCTGTTGAATACTAACTTTAAACGGAACCCTAGGGTACGTAATCACTTTGTCTTATAGGGATCCAGGGACAGAAGCAAGATGTACACAAGACATGCATCAAGGTTGCTCTTTCTCTGCCATCTCCGCCCACCCATTTTCTGATGAGCAACTTCATGCTTGACAAGCTTTCCTCCTCTTCTCTTGCCACCTCCCCTTTTATCTTTCGTCCTTAGGCCTTTAGAGCCCTCTTCTTCCTCTCTGAACTTTGGGGCCAGAGGATGCTGGACGTCCACCAGAGAGTTTCATTTTGTGCTCATTGGACCAAAATCAGCAGATAAAGTATTACCAGGATCATTATAAGTTAATAGAACATAAAATATTCAGGTCACACAGTCCAGTCTCCTTTGACAGGAGTCTTCTGCCATGGACTCTGCTTTTGTTTTAAAGCAAGTGAGAACACCCATGTAAACAGGAACAGTAAGGAAGGGGGGTGTCCTCTCTGACCCCATAAGGAGCACATTTCTAGCACACAGTTCAGACTCCTGAATTAATGTGCCTCACAAATAATCTCACTGCACATCAAGCTGGGAAATGAACACTGGCAGAGTCCTGGTAAATTCCCTTAAACTGACCCCTGGTGGGAACAAAACATCTCAAAATGAATTTGATATATATCAGAATAGCCTTCTAAAGGTTGTCCATGATATGAGTAAAAAAATGTTCTAATAAACATATCTGACAAATCATAATGATAGCCTCCATATTTCTTTGTTTAATTCTCAGTTTTCTTCTAAGACCTTCTTGAAGTTTGGTTGTAATGGATCATTACGTCCATAATGTGCTTGATGTTGGAGTGAATTTTGAACAGTTTTTAGGCTGCATACTGTTTTCTTCCAGATAATTTACTGGATTAAAATTAGCAGTGTGAAAAGCTGTAGAGAAATCTAAATGCCTGCCAAATCAAAGAAATAATCACATTTTTATGAATATTTAATATCATAGTCATGGCAAATAAGGCAAGTAATTAGTACTTACCATAAATTTGCAAAGTATTATTTTATGTAAATGTTACATTCTACTAGTTTGATATGAATTATTCATTGTATAACCAGACACTGACACAAACCAGTAAACATTTAAATCTATGTGCTATTAGTTTACTTACCTTCAATGATTTTGTGCAGAATACATACATATTTTTTCTGTGAATTTATGTGTTCCCTTCTGCCCTAAAAAGGGACAAAAGACAATGAGATGAATGTTATTTAAAGCCACCTACTCTATTCTCAATAGTACAGACACTCAAGTTGCAAATGTAAAATATGTGGCTCCCTCGTGCGCAGACGAAGAGCCCCAGCTCTGCTTCTGCCTCCTCACCTGCCATGTGGATTCTTAATGGAGAGCAGTTATGAGTGATGTTATGAAAGCAATGTGTTGGAGAAAAGTCATTTTAGGTTGTAAACTGTGCAGTGAAGAATTAACCTTATCTGGAAAAAAAAAAGAGGTCAGGCCTTTGCCCTCAGCTACTGAGAGGTGATCTCTTTGCTCCTGGTATGTCATGCCCAGCAGGAGTACCTTTGTTTGCCCTGGGGGCTCGGACCACCAACCAGTCTAATAACGTAATTTTTGTTAAGCACTATGGCATTTGCTGCTCTCTGGAGGAACTGGAAGCTAAACCTGATCTGGAGGTATCAACCCGATCTCTGGAAGGGCTGGAGAATAAAGAACAGCCGTATGGGCGATATGTGATTGAGTCCCAGTAAAATACCTAGACTCAGGTGAGCTTCCCCGGTGGGCAATACTCTGCATATAGTTACACACCGATGCCAGGAGGAGGTGGCAATGTCCACGTCTCCAGATGGAAAGGACAACTGGAAGCTCAGCATTTGGACCCATCATAAACTGCCCCCCATGCCTTTCTTCCCATGGCTGATTTTAACCTGCATCTTCTCCCTGTTACCGTAACCATGAATGTAACCAGTTTCAGAAAGTCCTGTGTGGACCTTTAGTGAATTACTGAGACCAAGAACTAGGACTTGGCATCAGAAGTGAGGGCAGCACTGTGTGAACTGTGCCCAGTCTATCCTTGCAGTTGGCGAACGTTTGCATAAACAGACAACTCATGTAGGAGCAGGATCCATACCTTAGACCTGAAACAGAATAGCATCTCTTTGGGGAAGAAAGGGTGGATCTCTAAGAGTATTGCCTGCTTTTCCTTTTCATTATTTTTTTTCCTGAAAGTCTCACTGTCTCTGCCCTGACTTTGACAGGTCATTAAGCCCTGAACTGATCCCAGATCCTCCCAGAGAGGATCTGCCCCAGAGGCCCAAACCGGGGCAGTCCTCCTGAGCAGCAGCTCTCCTAAAGTCCTAGTGTGTCCCGCCCCTTCCCCAGTTCCGCACAGCTCACTGCCTGCCCGCCTTCACATCTGTTCAATCAGCACCTTCCTAAATGTTTAGGCAAGACCTCCTAAGTGTTCTTACTTGAAATCAAACTACCTCCCCATACTCCAGCATCTCAATTCCCCTCTTCCTGTTTTATTTTTCTTCACAGGTATGTATCTCTGACATACCATATATGTTACTAACTTATTTTGTTTACTTTTTATCTCCACCCCTGAGAATGTAAGCTCCATTAAGCCAAGGATTTTGTTCTGTTTTGGTTTTTTTTTCACTGTACTGCAGCACCTAGAATAGTAACTGGGACACAGTAGGTGCTCAATAAACATTTATTGAGCGAATGAAAGAATAAGTTGTTCTATATAGGAAATTCTTAAGGGAGGCAGTATGTGCATGGGGACACCTGGAGGCTTATCCTGAATCTGACGCATGTTTTTCCTTGGATTACATTTAACACAACGATACAATGTCAAGATTTTCTAGAGATCTTTTTTTTTTTTCATTCACACTGGTTGGAAGAATCATAAAACATTAAAGAAAATAAAATTTAAAATTTTAGGTGGCAAAGAGAAGGAAGGGAGTAAATCCCACCATGGCCTGAAAGCCCATCTTAGTCTAATTTAAGGTCATTCTCATTTCAGAAATTTTCTAAAAAGTCAGAGTAGCTTAGAGCAAAAGTGCTGAAAATGATTTTAAAAAATGCATGGAGGGTACAGGGTGTCAGTACAACCTAGAGAATACCTTAAACCCTGGGCTGGGGTGGGGGGGTGGACAGGAGGAGTAGTTTGCTTAGTTCTGCCGAGGCAAAAGCCATAGGAACAATCATCACCACAGCTGCTCTGTAGTCACGGTGCCCAAACTTTTCCACCCATGTGGCCTTTGGGAACATAAGAAGTGTCCTGCTCAGTGTGCTGTTTCACAGAGGTTTCTGGAACTCACACACACAGTCAGCCAGCAAGATTCTTAACACCTCTGGCTAAGAATCACTACAAAATCTGTAATCTGACCTAAACATGTCTTCCTTCATCTATGAGGGCAACTCCGGCTCATCCAACCTAATTCACTCACAGGACTGTGAAGATAAAAGGGAAGTCATCAATGTGCACTGGGTGCTAGTCCACTTGAGTTTCCCATGTGGTCAGTTTCAAGCCTGACTTTTCCCTTTTCTTAGGGAGCCAACAAGACATGGTTACTCTATGGCCCATCCCAGCTCTATAAACACCAACCTAGGTAAGAAGTCCTTGACTCCAAAGAAAGTAGCAATCAGACCAGTCAAAGAGCAGTGATGACAGATGGCCTTCAACACTTTGTTCATTGAAAGAAATGCACAGAATGAAAGTTTCTTAAAGATTAATGAAAGGGCAAAGAAAGTTTGCAGAAGACCTTTTAGCACTGTTCTTACATAACTTGCTCTTTTGGCTATGGGGAAAAAGAAATGGGGAGGTGAGAGTCAAAGTTTCAATTATGCAAGATAAATGAGTTCTGGAAATCTACTATACAGCATAATGCTTATAGCTAACAACATTATACGGTGTACTTAAAATTTGCTAAAAGAATAGATCTTATGTTAAGTGTTCTCACGCAAAAATAATAATAATCATTAAGGGGTTGTGAGAACTGTTAGGAGGTGATAAACATGTCTGTGGCATTGAGAGTTTCGTGGACACACACTTATCCCCAAACTCATCCAGTTGTATACATTTACTCTGTGCACCTTTTTACATATCGATCAGACTTCATTAAATGTTTTTCTTAAAAACTTGCCCCCTTGCCCTGGTATTCCCAGTCCCACAGAATTCCCAAGCATCCCCAGATGTGTCCTCTCAGCTGAGAAACCCAGCATAAGAGTAACCTGCCTGAGACCTCCCAAGAGAAGTGAGGAAATCCCAGCAGGGTGTGAGCTGCTGAATTTCCAGGGCTGAGGACCATCTATGTGACCAGCCAATGGAGATATATTAGCAGCTAAGAAAACCTCAGCAATTCTTGGATACGTGTGAGGGTGAGTAAGAGTGTGTGTGTGTGTGTGTGTGTGAGATACAAGAGAAAAGGCATTTTACAGATCTCCCAAACCCAGAGAGCAGCCATGCCAACAGGGAGGCCTCCCTGCCCCTGTCCTCTTTCACACCATCTCCCATGGAGAATCAGAGCGCAAGTGGGGCAAGTGGGGAAGCCCAGCACCGCTACCCCAGCGGCACCCTGCAAGCCTACAAGGGGACTGTTTGCAACAGACCCAAACTGAAGGAAAAATTTACCACTGAATGAAAACAGGTGTTTTATTTATTGCCCTAGCTTGACACATTAATTGCTGAACTGAAATTGATTTATTACTAAAGAAAATCAGAGGATCTTTCGTTATCTGGAGATATCCAGAAAATCAAGTGGCTGCTCTTTAGGGCAAGGGAAAAGCAAGCGGTGGGGGAGATGAATGGACACACAGCTCACACGCCCACTTGATCACAACAATGACCATTATTTAAGAGCATCCCTGCCACAGTGATATCTCGGCTCCCCCGTCTCCTACCAGCCCTCCTTCTGGGTTCACAACCGAGTGTGGTGCTAAAAGCTGGAGAGGAGAAGTGATGACAGAAATGACTACTGACCATTTCAAATTGAGTAGCCAAACAATATCTAAAAACAAGAAAATGCCCCCAAAGCAATTCCATCCAATGATTTCACTTACCATTGCCAATATTTTTTTATAATTAACAAAAGGCCCCTTCAGATTCCCATACATTTGCAATGGCCGGGCAAGTGGTCATTTCAGGTGACACTCAGGGTCTGCCCACGCCTAGGCCAGCCCTGCCCAGGCTTATTTCTAGCAATGAGAGAGGGGATGTTGTCAAATTTAGAACTGACTCAAAAAAAAGTGCTATTTCTAAACCTAGAATAAAATGTGAAACATTTGGAATTTGTATTTTATTTGGCTCTGGAAAAGATGACTTCGGAGCTGCTGTAGATTTTGTGATCTTTTTCCCTTGAGAGTCTTAGAGGCTGGGTAGGTAAACTTTAGTGTCTGGCTGATAGAGGTCAGAGGTCATGATGTTTTGAAATAAATGCACTATAAAGGCTGTGTTTTTCAGCACGGCGGAGTCAGTTTGTGGAATAGCGGAGTCGCTATTTCATGTTCCCTCATGTCAGCTGAGAAACCATTAGGTAAGTTGATTGATAGCCCTGGGGACAAACTGCCCTCCTTAGCTAGAAATTCTTCCTTGCCATGCTAGAACCAAAAGTTTCATTTTTTTTGCATTTGTCAGGTTAACAAACAGGAATACTTCTGGTTCTTTTATCTACACTAAAATGACACACACAGACACACACACACTCACACACATCAAAAAAGCCCATGCCTGAGAGAATGTGTTTGACAAGCACGAGGAGCAGAAGAGAGCTGGAGAGTGGAGCCATGTGCTCTGTAGGACTCCTCTTGGCTTGAAGGGTTTGGTCCGTGCTTGTAAGCCACATGCTGTAAATGAGGAAGTCCACTGCAGAGTTGACAGGTAAGATACAGTAAGTGCTTATCAAAAGTCAGCTCACAAAACCAAGCTTTTGACAACACACTGTGACACTCAGTGGGAAACATAAAATTCGCCAGTTGGCTCAGCAACAAGGAGAAGCACATCCAGGAAGCTCAGCTTCCTGTCTCCTACAGAAAGGGGACAGCCCCTTTTGATTTCAGGTTGACATGCCCAAAGAACGAGAAAGGGAGACAATAATTGCTTATGATCAAAAGATTGTAAAGAAGATAATAAAACAGTGGAAGGTATTCACTTCCTCATGCCCCTTCTGGATCTTCACCAATGCACAGTGGATGTAAAAGACAGAATCCAGGACCAGAGAATATTACAGCAGGAAACAGGAGTCTACCCACACAGACAAAGAGATGGGGCTCGTGTAAATGTTTGCCTTTCATTTATTTTGAGCAAACATTTCCTTCCACGTAACAGACTCATCCCAATCAGCGACTTCCACCTGGTGTTCTTCAAACCAGATGGAAGTGTAAATTATTTAAATACATGATCTTCCATTAGCTGTTGAGCGTAAGGGCCTCAAAAAAAAATTAAGTGCTTTCCAGAATTCTTGAAAGCATTTGCGTGAAGATAAACATATCTTCAAGACAACTCCAACGACAGTGATTTTTAGATTATAAAATATAGTCAGCATCAGCATCAATAAGTAATCATGACTTCGGCAAAAGACTGTTTACACTGTAAAAACAAAACCAAAGCTAATGAGCTAATTACGGGTTTTTTCCCCTCCACATGACACTGTTCTATAAAATTCAAACATGTTTATCATGACACATTGAGGAGCTATAATGACCCATCTTAAACTGTTTCTCTCATTCAAGGTTCAGATGTATTTTTTTCTAAAATATCTTTTCAAGTAAAAAATGTGAAGTGAGATTTGAGTGCAGTCAGTTTCCTGAGGGGAAATGTTATTAGGACCCATGGTGATACAATAACCATTGTGCTCAGGGGTGCAGGCAGCGTGGGACGGATAGATCCAGGAGAGTGAAGGCATCATAGTTAACTTCCTAAACTAAAATTACTCACCGATTATAGGTTACAAAGGGGATGTGTTACAGTTAAATATTCAACATTCATAAAATTTAAGAAATTGAAAAGACCGCAGAGATCAACTAATACTTATCTTGATCTTGTTAAAATACCAGTTATGATTCTGGTGTTCTGGGAAGGGTTCTGAGATTCTCTGTTTCCAACAAGCTCTTAGATGATGTTGAGGGAACTGGTCTGTGGATCATCCTTTAAATCACAAAGCCCTAATTGGTGAGTATGCCCTCACCAGCCCTTCCAGAGAAGCCACATCTTGGGAGTGAAAAATGCGGAAGTGATGTAAGATTTCAGAAGATAAGCAAAAATCACTTCTTTGACCTTAATGCAGTGTTAGTAATCTTTATGTCTAAGTCAACCAGACATCAAAATAAGTGTTACAGCATTGTGTGGTACAGTTTTTAAACTATTTTAGTGCAAGAAACCATTCATTTCAAGACATTTTATTCAGAAGTTTAGACTTTAAAAACATAAAGTTGGAATTGCTTAAGGATGTGTGTGGGGGGGGGACATAGGTATGGGGTGTGTGTGTGGGACATAGGTATGGGATATGTGGTACGTGGTTTGTGTGTGGTGTATGCTATGTGGGGGGTGTGTGTGTGTGGCATCTCATCTGTTTGGCCTCTTTACCTTAATCCTTACTCTTCCAATCCCTACCAAAGGTCCAGAGAGAGGGTAAAAGTTCTCAACTTTGACAAAATTAATCTGAAAGTAGCTATGACCTTGGAACAGTATCTTTATATTTCTGGACCTTGACCTTGCTTGTCTTATTTGAATAATAAAAGTCTTCATCCCAAGCTACTTAAAACAGTGATCCCACCCTGGCTGGTGTGACTGGACTGTGAGTGGACTGAGTGTCTGCAAACTGAAAGGTTTCTGGTTCAATTCCCAGTCAGGGCACATACCTGGGTTGCAGGCCAGGTCCCCAGTTGGGGGCTTACAAGAAGCAACCAATGGATGTTTCTCTCACATGTCAATGTTTCTCTCCCTCTTCCTCCCTCCCTTTCCCTGTCTCTAAAAATAAATAAATAAAATAAAAAATATGGAGAAAAACATTAAAAAAAAAAAAACAGTGATCTCAAACTAATGACTGTTTGCCCCTTTGACTTAAGAGCCCAAGCAGTATATCAATACCCAAATCATTTCAAGCTCCACTTCCTGTTTTCTTACATGACCTTAATTCTTCTTCATTTTCCTTTGACTGAATATTTGATATCCCTCCTCCTTTTTTGACTCTTGTCAGTGATGTCCTTTATTCTCAATTTGACTTTACATGGTTTTTATTCCCAATTTGCCTTTTCCACCTTCTCTCTCCTCCTCCCACTAGTGGTAGGATGGCTATAGGGAACCAAGCCCTGGAAACTGCAATCCTCTTCTTTCCTATCCAACATCATCCTCATCCATCACCCAATCAGATCACCTCAGATTGCACAAGGGCCATGGAGGTTTCCCACTCCATCACCCCATCTGATGTTTTCATTTTAAGTGAAATTGATCAGATCTAGCTATTAAGAACCCCTGCCTTTTTTTAAAAGTTAATTGCTGCTATTCACAGGACTAAGTCTAAAACACACTTTATTTCCATGTTTGAGGTTTAGAAAGCTTATAAATAACACACTTCTTTTTTGAAACCAAGTTTAGAATGACACACAGAGTCAGGAAGATGAAAATAAAAATATCACCTTTATTCCTGATAAAGCTGTTGGAGAATCTGTCTCAGATGGGAGGGCTAAATTGGCTCATTAATTATGCACAATAGAATTAAAATTATGTATGTGCTCTGTTAAAAGGCGTATTGGAGTACTACGGTCACAGGCTTCCCTCCCCCCAACACCCAAACACTGGGCAGGACCAGTCCTGCTAAGTTTCCTACTTATCCAAGAGCAGGCAAGTACACATGTTCTCTGCAGGTCAGGGAAATTAAGAGTGACATTGAGAAATGGGCACGTTCCACTCCTTCTTCTCAAACTCACTTATAAGATTGCTCTTACTCTGCTCATTCCTCCTCCCTTCAAAAAATGAATAAGGAATAAAGAGAGAGGCAAAAATGCTGGGATGTCACCTCCCAAGGCAACAAGAGGAGTGGGGATGATAAGCATTTCCCCTGAACATGGGCTTTCACATGGATGATTTACTATATTAAATTTGCCAATTCTCTCCTTACATTTAGATATATTCTCTGGAATTGGCATAAAGGGAACGATCTTGCTTGGCATTAGTTATCAAGTCTCTAAACAACTTCCACTAACTAGCATGTATTTATCACACCAGGCATTATGCCAACATTTGTGAAGGACACAAAATAAAAGACACAATTTATGCCCACAGGATGTTCAAAAGTCTAGCTGGAGACAGAGACTCAAACAAGTAAAATATTTAAATAGCAGTTCAAGAAGATATTATGAAAGATGTCACAGGTCAGCACATGATTAACTTCTACCTTAACAAAGTAAATGAGAATCCAGAAGAGGAAGAAATCTTGATTGGTTGGGGTGGGGTGACAGGAATGAAAAGGTATGTTTTACTGAGGCTGTATGATCTGAATCTTCAAAAATGGACAAGGATTTGGATACGTAAGAGAGAAGAGGGAATAATGCAAAGGCTTTGGAAGAAGCCAGAGGAAAATTCACAGCCCGTAGTGCAGGTGTTTTACAAGGGAAAGCTTGGAAAACAATGTAAGAAATTGACACCAGAGTACCAGAGCTCAAATCTGCGAGACAAGGTATAGCACCTCCCTGAGTCTCAGTGGCCCCAGCTATAAAACAGATGTCTCACAGTTATTGCCTCAAGATTTTTGTGAGGATTAAGACAATATATGGAAAGCAACAAGAACATAATAAGTACCCAATAAATATTAACTGTTTTTATCATCACCATTATATTTATTACTCACCAGCTAAATTGCCAATGATTTCTGGAGCATTTACTGATAACATTTATTTAATATAAAATGGATTTGGCCTCTCCTAGTAACCTACTTAGCCTTCTCTAGATAGCACTTTTAAGAAAACTTTTTAAAATTTTCAAATATTTACACGAAGAGTAGCATACTAGACTCATATGTATCCACCACCCAGATTTAACAATTATCAACTCATGGCCAAGATCAGCCATGAGTTGATAATTGAAGCTATTAGCCATAGCTATTAGCCATAGCTTCATCTATACTCTACCCACAATATTTTAAATGAAATCTTAAGCTTCATGTCATTTCATTCTCAATTTTTCAGTACGTATTCTCTTTAAAAAACATATCTACAATGTGATTATCACACCTAAAAATAAGATTAAGTATCCAAACAGTGGTCACGTTTCCCTAGATGGTTCATTAAAATTTTTTTTTTTTAGTTTGAGTCCAAATAAAATCCATACATTGTAATTACTCACTATGTCTCTTAATTCTTTTTAATCTATAGGTTCCATCTCTATTTCTCTCCATTTCTGGAGGAAATGGTTGGGGCAGGGGGAATCTTAAAACTTTATGTTACAGAAGCCAAGTGATTTGTCCTGTAAAGAGTCCCATTATTTGAGTTTTACTGTTTACATCCCTCTGATGTCATTTAACATATCCATCTGCTCCTTATATTCCTGTACATTTGTAATTAGGGCTTGGACTTTATCAGATTCTAGTTCCATTTTTGGCATGAGTTCTTCATAGGTGAAGTGCCACTGGGGAACACGAATGACCTGTTACCTTTCTTTTCTGTATTAATAGCTTTTTGTGATCATTGCCTAGATCTATTATTTCATTGGTTCCAAAATGGTAATTTTCTAATGTTCATTTTCCTATTCATTCTCTTTTCTTTGATTAACTTGAATATTTCAGTAAAGGAAATTTCCCCTCATCAATTATTTGATTACTCTGAAGTCTAATTTATATAAGAAAGACAGGATAAATACTTGATTTTCAAAATAACAGGTCAGTTCCCTAGCACTCTCCACAGGTGATCACTGAGGGTATTTTTGCTTTTGAGCCATTATAAAATTGTAGCTTTAAGCGTATATGAAATGTTTCAGTCCATTGTAGTTATTATCCTTACAGATAATGAAATTGTCATGTTTTTTGGCAATGGGCACTTCTTCAAGTTGACCCTTGAATCTTTTGGACACATCCCTGGTAGTCTTTGACAGTTCCTGTGCTCTGCATGATGATAAGTTGTTATAGGTTCACCTTGAACATTTCCTGCCCCTGATCTGCCATTTTCTGAGAAATCCCAGTTCCTTTGGGAAGAATATGGTGATAACAGACCAGAGCCTTGACATTAAATTTGCTGATAACTACTAGTTTGGCCCTTGTTTCCAGGCCTTTCTAGTGAACAGAACTAGAAACATGTTATCTTATTTTAAGGTAAGATGTATCATGAATTCAAATTTATATTACTGACTTAAATTTAGGACTCCAAGGTTTTTAACTCCACCTTATACTACATCTTTGTCCTTTCCCCATCCCAAAATCCTGTTTTCCATTAATACAAACATAACTACTCACTTTGCCCACACAATACACATTCAACAGCCTCAAAATAAAAATGCCACCATTACCACCAGCAACATGATCATTGAAAACAGTTCAAGATTTTTTCCATCCTATTTTCCTTAGGGCATATCCAACTAGGGAAATGTGGTCAAAGAAGTATGTTTTAAAGGCACTTGAAATAGTTTCTTTCCATGTGGTTGTGCCACAAACTCAATATTCTGGTGATCCATTTCTTTCATTTTGCTTCTGATTTCTAGAATTTTTTATTTAATTTTGTTTTATTCATGTGGCTATTTACATGAATCCAAATCAACTCTACAAAGTAATGTCTATTCAGAGAAACAAATTTGTACCTTTGCCCCTTCTACCAAATTTGCACATAAACACACACACACACATTTTTATAGTCTCTGCTATGGGTTGAATTGTGTCCCCAAACAAGATACATTAAGTTCTAATTTCAGGTACAGTGACCTTATTTGGAGATAAGGTCTTTGCAATGTAATCAAGTTAAGATGAGGTTATACTGGACTAGGAAGGATTCTCATCCATTGGCCAGTCTTTATAAGAAAACAGAGAGGGACATCTGGACACAGAGACATAGACACACAAGAGAAGACAGCCATGTGAATATAGAAGCAGAAATTAGAGTAAAGCAGCTATAAGCCAAGGAAGAGCAAGGATGGCCAACAAGCACCAGAAGCTGGCAAAGGGCAAACAAGGATTCTTCCTTTGAGCCTCCAAAGGAAGCACGGCCGTGCTCACACTGTGATTCGGACTTCTGGCCTCCAGCACTGTGACAGAATAAATTTCCATTGTTTTAAGCCACCCGGTTTGTGGTCCTTTGTATGGCAGACCTAGCAAACTAACACAAATCCCCACCACCCCACACTTTTAGATGAGTGGTACCGTATTATACAGATTTTTAGCAATCTTATTTTTTTACCTAAACTATGTATTATAAAGATTACTTCTTAATTGTACATTAAGACATTCTCATGCCTTTTCAACAGTTGCACAGCATACACCTTAGTTTATTCAACTAGTTCCCTATGATCAAAATGGGAGATTTTTCTAACCTTTTGCTATTACAAATAGTATTACTAATAGGCTTCAGAATTACCTTTTTATATTTTTTTAGATATTTGTAAAAGTCAGTTTTATTAATATATTTTATTGATTATGCTATTACAGTTGTCCCATTTCTCCCCCATCATTCCCCTCCACCCTGCACCCCACCACCCACATTCCCCCCTTCTAGTTCATGTCCATGTATCATAAGTTCTTTAGCTTCTACATTTCCCACACTATTCTTGCCCTCCCCCTGTCTATTTTCTACCTACCATCTATGCTACTTATTTTCTGTATCTTTTCCCCTCTCTCCTCCTCCCACTCCCCTGTTGCAAATCCTCCATGTGATCTCCATTTCTGTGTTTCTGCTCCTGTTCCAGTTGTTTGCTTAGTTTGCTTTTGTTTTAGGTGTGGTTGTTAATATCTGTGAGTTTGCTGTCTTTTTACTGTCCTATTTTTTATCTTCTTTTTCTCAGATAAGTCCCTTTACCATTTCATCTAATAAGGGCTTGGTGATGATGAACTCCTTTAACTTGACCTTATCTGAGAAGTGCTTTATCTGCCCTTCCATTCTAAATGAAAGCTTTGCTAGATAGAGCAATCTTGGATGTAGGTCCTTGACTTTCATGACTTGGAATACTTCTTTCCAGCCCCTTCTTGCCTGGAAGGTCTCTTTTGAGAAATCAGCTGACAGTCTGATAGGAACTCCTTTGTAGGTGACTGTCCCCTTAGCCCTTGCTGCTTCTAGAATTCTCTCCTTCATTTTAATCTTGGCTAATGTAATTATGATGTGCCTTGGTGTGTTCCTCCTTGGGTCCAACTTCTTTGGGACTCTCTGAGCTTCCTGGACTTCCTGGAAGTCTATTTCCTTTGCCAGATAGGGGAAGTTCTCCTTTATTATTTGTTTAGATAACTTTTCCACTTGTTGTTCTTCCTCTTCCCCTTCTGGTACCCCTATAATTCGGATGTTGGGGCATTTAAAGATGTCCTGGAAGTCCCTAAGCCTCTCCTCATTTTTTTGAATTCTTGTTTCTTCATTCTTTTCTATTTGCTTGTTTCTTTCTTCCTTCTGGTCCACTCCACTGATTTGAGTCCCAGTTTTCCTCCCATCACTATCGGTTCCCTGTGCATTTTCCTTCATTTCACTTATTGTAGCCTTCATTTGTTCCTCTAATTTGTGAGCAAAATCAATGAATTCTGTGAGCATCCTGATCACCAGTGCTTTGAACTGTGCATCTGATAGGTTGGCTATCTTTTGGTCACTTAGATGAATTGGCTCTAGGGCTTTGATCTGTTCTCCCATTTGAGCCATTTTTGGTTTTTGTTTGTTTGTTTGTTTTGGTCTGGTCATGGCTGTTACATAGTGAGGGGCAGAGCCTTAGGAGTTTCCCAGGGTGGGGCAGCCCAGTCACTGGGTCATGACACTGTATGTGGGGGCAGGGTCCAAGAGGGAACAATGGTGCTTGCTTCAAGCTCTCTTGGATTCCAGTCCCTTCTGCCACTTTCCCACAAGCAAACTGGACCCTTCTGGTGCTGATTTCCATGTGGGTGGGCTTGTGTACATTCTAGGACCCTGTGGGTCTCTCCAACAAACTCTCCTGTGAGGCTGGGAGTCTCTCCCGGCACTTCAACCCCCATAAGTGTTTTCAATTGGTGCTTTTAGGCTTTATTTCCTAGCACTGGGGCCCTGGGTTGCACAGTCTGTCTCACTGCCCGTTTTTGCCTGGTTTATCTGCGGGCGAATGTGTGACTGTGGTCAGCCGCCTTGTGCACCTCACTTGGTCTGCTCGTTGCCTCCCTGCACCTGGTAACCATCACCTGTGTGCCTGAGGTGTGCCAACTGCCACCTGCACATCCAGGACCACTAGCCACTGCTTTTTCCTGCCCATGATCCCTGTCAGCTGGCCACCAACTCCACCCCTCTTACCGGTCTGGGTGAATCGTTGTCAGACTTCCGTACAATTCAATTTTCTATTTGTTCTGGGTGTTTTTTGGTTCTAAATTTTTGTTGTCCTTAATTTTTGTTGTGAGAGGAGGCACAGTTTGTCCACCTACATCTCCATCTTGGCTGGAAGTCCCAAAAGCCCTCTTTTTATATTTTTGCCAAGGTTTTTTGTGGTAAGTTCCTAGGAAGAGGATTGCTGGGTCAGAGGATAAAAGTATATATAATACTGTCAAATATTATCAAATTCCTCTTCTAAAAATTGTCCCATTTTGCATTCACAACAGCCACGTGTGAGCTTGCCAATTTCTCCATGGACTCAGCAACAAAGTGTGTTATCAAACTTCTTTATTTTTGCAAGTTTGATAGTTGAGAAATGATTCCTCCATGAAGTCTATATGTGTATTTCTTTTACTATGAGCAAAAACACAACTCTTCTAGAAGTATGGAAAATGAAAGAGACATATATTAACAGATTCTTTCTCCACTGACTTTCCTCTTTGGTCAAGCTATAAGATACTAATGTATCTCATATTTCCCTTTCTTCTTTTGATGTTCAATATCAAACAGATTTCATATCAAAATCACCTTTGTCATATTTTTAAAAATTCTAAAAAGTCATCCCACCTCATTGAATCTATATTAAACTTAATTCAACAAATGTCATTTTGTACCTATTAAGCAGCAGGCACTGTATAAGGTTTTATATAAACCCCACATACATATATATAAAGCTTTATTAATGATACATGGAGAGAGAGAATAAAAATAAAGCATTATCAATGGAGTAAAAATACAAGAAATAATTGAATTGGCTCAGAGGATTATATCAAAATTTTATTTTTAAGACACATTTTTAAAAATATATCACATACACAAAAGAGACACATTTCTTTGAGATAATATGCTGTTCAATAAGCAAACCATTTCTAGAAATGCTAAAACATTTGGTTACATAATCATTCACAGCTCAGTATAAATTAGCAGACCCAAATATTTTCCCTTTCACAATCACCTGACATCTGTTGCCTTTCTAGATGAGGAATCTCCCTAGAAACATCCCTGGATATGGTGTGAAATGATAAGAGAATAGAAGGTAAACTAGAAAGGCTGTATAACATTGTGGAATGTATTTTTGAGAGCTGGGGCTCCAGAGTCATATCAAGCCAGATTTGAAACCCTACTCTGCAACTAACTAACTACATAACTTTGTGCAAGTTCTTTAAGCAGTCTGGGGCTTAGTTTTCTCATGTATAATTGATAAGGATAATATAACCTCTATCCCACAGAGTAGCTGAGAGGAATTAACTTTTTTAATGAAACAAATTTTAAATAAAAACTATATACGCTATCTCTGATTTCTATTGCCAGGTAGAATAGAATAGTTTGTGGCAGGTCAGTATTCCCACTGAGAACAACTGAAAGGCTTAATAAGAAAAAAATAGAAAGTAAGAACCAAAGTAAGTGAGCTGATGCTATGCATCTGTTTTTTGGTTTTTTTTCTGGATGTATCTGCTGATTATGATGGCTGGGTGCTAGATGGAGAATATAAGATCCACCTGAGTAGAGGCTGGGGGACAGAGAAACCAGAAAGTATTTTGGCAGTGGTCGGGTTCAGAGAGACAAAATTGGAAACATGAGGGCCATGTTCTTGGTGTGAAGGAAAGGATAAGAACAAAGACCAACATACAGCCAATTTTCCCTTAGACGTAGGTTGACTTCTTAAACCATATTAAGCAGAGTTAAACAGAAAGCCTCTGAGAAGCAGAGAAGAGTTTTGGACAGCCTAGCTATGTTATAAAGCAAAGATTGGAATTCAGGAATGACCAGGGTTAAAAAAAAAAACAAAACACAACACTTCTAGGCATACCTGAGTAAAACTATTAAAACCAAGGGGCAGGAGGAAAAGATACATTACCTTCTACAATAAGCTGTTTAACAACTGATTTCTTAACAGAAACAATGGAAGCCAGAGGACAGTGAAATGATACAAAGCACTTAAAGAAAATAACTGCCAATTTACAATCCCATATCCAGTGAAAATCTCCATTTAAAAAATGAAAGCAAAATAAAGGTTGTTTCAAACAACGACTGAGTGAATTCATCACAAAAAGATCCACACTGAAAGATATATTGTCATGAGTACTTCAGGCAGAAGAAATTATCCCATGTGAAGCACAGAAATGTAAGAAAGAATAAATAACATCACAAAAAAATGAAAATGTGGGTGTTATGAACTGATTGTTCATGTCCTCCAAAATTTATAGGTTTGTACACTAACCCCCAGTGGGGCTGTATTTGAAGATGGGGCCTCAAAGGTTAAATGAGGTCATTAAGGTGGGCCCTGATCTGAGAGTAGAGTCCTTATGAGGCAGGCAGATAGTTAGAAATGAGGAAGTTGCAAAGGCATCTGCAGCAAACACAAAATATACTAAAGAAAGCTAAGCCAGACATCCTAAGTTCCTGAAATAGTTACTTTACTCCCCACAAGTAGCTGGACTTGAGGCAGAAGACTTTGAGACAGCAGGTAAGATAAAAATGAGGAAGTCCGGGGAGACTGGCATCCGAGTAAGTAGCTGACATTACACTGAGCAACATCCCGAACTCTGAAAATAGTCTTGTAATAGCACAGTAATACTCCAAACCACAGCCAGGCCTGCGCACTTTGATCATAAACAACCTATAGTCCACCTTAGCATCATTATAATCTGATTGTAATAAATTAGCATTGTAGTTTCCACCCCCCCCCCAAGTGAGCACCAGGGAGAGCTGTAGGTAATTGCACTCACCATAGCAGAAAAATTATATAATTCCTAACACAAGTGCATTAAAGTACATTAAGAATAGGGAGGTAAATAGCCTTATAAAATTTTAGCCCCTCAGACAATAGGGGGCCATCCTCCATTCAGGGGAATGGCCCACTCCCATATTCTTTGGAGTGTATTGTCCTAAACAAAGCTTGCTTGCTTTGCTTCACTCTATTAGTGTGAGTCATTCAATTCTTTGTTCCTGATCACCAAGAACCTACTTACCTGAGCACACCTGTGATGCTTATAAGAAGAAACATCAAAGAGCTCTCTTTCTCAGCTCTCTTATACACACAGAGGAAAGGCCATGTGAGCACATGCGTTGCTGTCTGTACTCCAAGGGGTAAGCACTCACCAGACGTCAACCCTGCTACTGCCTTGATCTTGACTTCTCAGCTTTTGAACTGTGAGAAAATTCATTTCTATTGTTTAGTGGCCATCTAGTTGGTGGCATTTTGTTATGGCAGTTTAAACAGACTAGGGGAGGTAAGTCTAAATGAATATTGACTGTCAAAACAATAATTATGTCTTGTGGGGAGTTAAAAATGTCTTCAGAATTAAAATGAATGGCAACAATGCTACAAAGTTAGTAAAAGGTAAATGTAGTGAAAGTGTTTTAAGATCTAGGATAGTTAATACAATTAATCATTTATATTAGATGGAACGATTTTAAAATGCATGTTATAATCTTCATAGAAACCAATAAAAAATGACAACAATATAGAACTAACAATACAGGGAAAATATGCTATAACAAAAAATATTTAATCCAAAAGAAAGCAACAAATGAGAGAAAAGGACACATAAAATAGGTAGGTCAAATAGAAAACAAATAGTGAGATGGCAACTATGAACCCAACTTTATGGGTAATTACATAAAATACAAATGGACTAAATATGCCAATTAAAAGAATATTACAATGGGTTCCGGCCAAGATGGAGGCATAGGCAGACGCACTGTGTCTCTTCTCACAACCAAATTAAGGACAACAAAGATTTAGAAACAAGAAAACAACCAGATCTCAGAAAATCAAACTGTTTGGAAGTCCAACAACGATTCATCCAGACCGGTAAGAGGGGCGGAGTCGCGGCAGGAAAAAGCGGAGGTGCGGACGGGCACGC
>PVKU01009151.1:0-65074 GCA_004027475.1 Anoura caudifer
AACAAATAATAAAGGAGAACTTCCCCAATCTGGCAAAGGAAATAGACTTCCAGGAAGTCCAGGAAGCTCAGAGAGTCCCAAAGAAGTTGGACCCAAGGAGGAACACACCAAGGCACATCATAATTACATTAGCCAAGATTAAAATGAAGGAGAGAATTCTAGAAGCAGCAAGGGATAAGGGGACAGTCACCTACAAAGGGGTTCCCATTGGACTATCAGCTGATTTCTCCAAAGAGACCTTACAGGCAAGAAGGGGCTGGAAAGAGGTATTCCAAGTCATGAAAGTCAAGGACCTACATCCAAGATTGCTCTATCCAGTGAAGCTGTCATTTAGAGTGGAAGGAAAGATAAAGTGCTTCCCAGATAAGGTCAAGTTCAAGGAGTTCATCATCACCAAGCCCTTACTATATGAAATGTTAAAGGGACTTATCTAAGGAAAAGAAGATCAAAAATATGACAGTAAAAACACAGCAAACTCACAGATATTAACAACCACACCTAAAACAAAAGCAAACTAAGCAAATGACTAGAACAGGAGCAGAAACACAGAAATGGAGATCACATGGAGGGTTAGCAAGAGGGGAGTGGGAGGAGGAGAGGGGGGAAAGGTACAGAGAATAAGTAGCATAGATAGTAGGTAGAAAATAGACAGGGGGAGGGCAAGAATAGTGTGGGAAATGTAGAAGCTAAAGAACTTATGACACATGGACATGAACTAAAGGGGGGAATGTGGGTGGGAGGGGGTGTGCAGGGTGGAGGGGAATGATGGGGGAGAAATGGACAACTGTAATAGCATTATCAATAAAATATATTAAAAAAAGAATATGGTCTTTGGGCCAAACAAGGTTTAAATTTTAGCTTCGCCACTTTTTAGCCACGTGGACTTGGTTGTTAAAGTCTCTAAGCTACACTTTGCACATTTAATCATTTTTCCTACTTCATACATTTGCTGTGAGGATTAAATGAAATAATACATGCAAAGCACCTGTCCCATGATGTCTAAAACATAATAAGCACTCAACAAATGAATGGCTTTGCTTACTCTCCTGAGTCAATGGCAGGGGCAGATAATGTATATTCCCTTTTGGTGAGCCTCTCATGCTCCATTTGGAATGTCTCAGAGGTATAGGAAGCACCACTCAGGCTTTCTGTAATCAAAATTTGGGTTCAAACCTCAGTCTTTTTAAATAAGCATTCAAAAAAAAAAAAAAAAAAACTATGTTTCTTTCCTTCAAGACCCATTCATGGGTTTATGTGGGCACTAGCCAAGGCTTCACTTTGTAAGACTGTCCCACTAGGTTAAAAATAACATGTGCAGAAATGTGTGTGAATCAAACACCAGAATATAGAAAAATGGATTTTCTTTGCCTAAACACAGACATCCCAGAACGTGAATGTGTATGTTAATGCATTGAAAGGCCTGGAAAGTGGGGACACCCACAGGGTAACCACCGTCACCTCTGGGGAAGGAAGGAAGGAAGATTGGGGAGGAAAATGGGTATTGTCTTAACATCTTACACATTTATTTATGCATTAGTTGTGTCATTAAAAACCAGAGCAAATGGACAGAACAGTAAAACCCAAAATAAAGTCATCCATTAACTGAACCAGTAGATAAGACCTGAAGAATTTGTCCATGGGCTGTCATGACTTGGCACAGGTCATCTTCTGCTTTGTGTGCCATCCTTGAGGGGTAAGGAAAGCAGGATCGGGGATTTCTGATCCTCTCCCCAGCAAGTGGTAGACACAGGTTCCAGGCAGCTGAAGCTGCCTGCCAGATCTTTGTGTAAACTCCTTCTCTCTGCCTGTGCTCAGGTAAGACATCAGTACCCTGGCTAGTTCTTTGCAAAATTCAAGGTCTACAGAGGCAGCAGCTGAAGGCTATTGGTGAATTATGCTTTTAAAGAACAACAACAACAACAATAGGTAAATCAGTATATCAATTTGTACGTTTCAATAGAAGAAAGAAAGAAAGAAATAAAGAAAGAAAGAAAGAAAGAAAAGAAAAGAAAAGAAAAAAGAAGAAAGAACTTTAAAAAATCTACTCGACAACTACTTGGTAAATCAAATATCCCTGCTGACGAATTTTACATTATTACCAACCGCCAGTCCCCCCAACCAACACCACCAAATAAACAAATTAATTAAAAGAGAGTAAAGAGTTTAAGTACTGAAGGATGAGCTATGGCATTTTTTTTTTATCAGCAAAACATTTGTTGGAATGTTCCAAACTGTTGGAAGTTAACTTTTCACAAAGGGCCCTTTCCTTGCAAAAATGTTTTCACCACAGGGAAAACTAAGAAGCATTGTGGAGCTGTGAAAAATTTCACCCACTTGCTTTGAATCAGCTTGATGTCTGCACTAGCGAGGGGCCTATCTCTCCTGGCAAACAGGCTCCCTGAGCAGCAGCCAGGGAGGGGTGGTTTTGCTTTGGTTTTAATACTTATGTTTTGGTTCACAGACTTGAAGGTGCTTTACTGAACAGAACTCAGTCAAAGGCATGTGGGAGCCTGTGCTGGCCTCTGGCTGGACCTGACATGCTGTCTTACTTGCTTGTCCAGTTAGTGTAGGGAGGTAGCCCGGCCCAGCCTGTAATTCATTGTGTTCTGCTGGTGGCTTAAGTGAAGGACTGCATCAGGAGCGGCACAGAAAGGACCTGAATGAAGTACCAATGAATGGAGAGAGTCATTTTGATGGTATTAAATAGGACAGGGCAGCTGGAGGCTGAAGGAAGCTTCTGTTGCTTAAGAAACTCTCCATAAAAGGGTCAGTCATTGGCCCCTTAACAATTATTCATTTCTTACCTCCCACTAGTGTAGAAATTTGTAGATTTATGTATACCACCAGTGTGACCATGACAATGAACCAAGTTTATTATGAAACACACACAGAAATAAAAATCTTTTTTTCTCATATATTAACCCATGTAACATTAATACTATGAATGGAAGAACAAGGCATTTAAGACATAAATGTACACACAGCAGCATAACCTGTTATTATCACTTGAATTCAGATCGCCCACCACTCCAAAAGAAAAGCAGTCATACCGAGCAAAATTAAGGGAACTTGAAATAGAGGATTTGACACGCCGGATTCCATCATTTCTGCAAAAGGTCATTCTAGTCCTCTGCTATTTTTACCACGGATACAGTCAGCAAGTTATTGGCTGAATGGATCTGGGAAGCCAGAGCTGCCACTTCCAAGGGATGAGGATGAGAATGCAGCACTTGAGACTGAGCGAATGAAAGGGGTGGAAAAAGTTGAACCCTTCACAGATAAGACAGAGCTGCTGAATTAGTCCCTGACTAAATTACTAGCCATAACTGTGTCCAGGCCAAGTCACTTTAAAACTGCCTGTAGTCTCGTGGCTTTAATTGAGAAATTCCCTTTCCAGCTCAAATCCTTCTTAAGGCATCCCCACTCCAAACCCCTCCTCCCAAAGCAACTCTTCCTAGGCACCCCCTCCCCCAGAAAGAGAATTTCCATCAAGGGAGGTATGTTTCCCAGCTGGACTACTGCCGCCAGAAGCAGGGCTTTCTTTCAGGGCTGGGCAACAAAACGTCAGGCTTACCTCGAGCAAGCAATTAAAAGCGTTTAAGAGAAGAGCAGAAAACAAAAGAAACAAAACCTATTCTTACCCGCTTCTTAAAAAATTGGAAGGCTGAGCACTTCTTGACTGGGAATCCATTCATGTCTTTGTTTACCATTTTCCACAGTGAGAAGTTCACAGTTATAGATCCAGGGTGGCACGCGCCTGGTTAGTGCATCTGGTTCCCGGTTTCCCTCCTAGAGACAGTTAACCAAGAGGGAGCGGGACGGAGAATCCAGAGGGGCGCAGGCGGGTCCTCACGCACACATTCTGCAGCAGCGGCTACTGCAGCAACCTCACCCTACTCTCAGTGGCCACCGGCAGTGGCTTTCTTCTTTCCATCATTGTTCCAAAACAGAAACACATGCATCACTGTTAAGCGACTGTGGGATGCAGCAGATTCCGGGGAGACGCCGCTGCCACTGCTGCGCGAGAGAAGTTCCCCCACCCTGCGCGCCCCCAGCTACCTGGCGGCTCTGCAGCTGGTGCAGTGGACGAGTCGCGCTGCTCCAGGTGATGCACTCCCGGGGGCTGCTCCAGAGGAGAGCTGTTTTTGATTGTGCAAGTTCCAGTGGGAGCCGTAGTTAAGCAGCTGAGAGAAGGAGTAAGAAAGAGCAGAAGCCAGAGGGAGGGAGGGAGAGCCGCGCCAGAAAGGCAGAGGGAGAGAGAAAACGGTGCTGAAAGACGCAAGGTTTCATGAATATCTGAGCAGCGGATGGAGAGAGGGCACTAGCTCAGGACGCACAGAAGAGCAGTTGACTCCCCGCGGGAGGGCTACTTTAATAGCTTTTTTGGGGTGGTTGTTGTTGTAGGGAATCATTTAAATCAGAATTTCATATAAGATACAGACCGTTTTCATTTTGTGCTCATTCAAATTCCTTTGATATGTATTCCAGAGGAAAACCCTCTCAATGGGAATGGAATTGTATTTATTCCTGATCTGTCCGAATGTGCAGAAAAAAGAAAGAAAGTGCAAGCACAAGCATGACAATGGATGCTCTCTCACAATGTAGAGCCTGAGAGAGAGAGAGAGAGAGAGAGAGAGAGAGAGAGAGAGAGAGAGAGAATCCTCTCCCTACTTGCCCTAACACAGTAGCAACAGTGAAGGCAATTGTGTCTTTTTCACTAAAGAAGCCCATTAAAAAAGAACACAATAGATATACAAAGTGTGCTGTGAAGAAACATCAAGAGCACCACCAAAAAGTCTTACGAATCCATTCAATGGAGAAGGACTACTGCTGAATAAGAGAGTAAAGCACTCTTCCTATCAAGTGAAAATCTGCCCCTCAAATCCTTACTCATGTTATCTTTGCACATTACATTCATTTTTTAAATAGCCATTTAGTTTGTGCATGTCCTGTTTTTCCATTTCTACTTTTTAATGTTGATATTTTAGGGAGACTTTTAAAAATTGGAGTTGACAACAACAGAGAGAGCACAGGAAATAAACTTGATCTGGCGCTGCTCCAACATCGATGTGTGGCTTTCTGCCAGGCACCTGAACTCACTGCGCCTGTCAGAGGGCGCCTCATCCCCGGGATAGAGGCAACCACTCATTCATTCCTCCATTCACTCATTCACCTGCTTAGTCATTCACTTGTTCACTGTGCCATTCCATTTGTCTGTCCAATCCAATCCAAACATAGCAGCACGTGTTCCCAGGATTGGTGACGGCCTTTCCACAGTCACCACAAGGGAATATAATCCATAGGTATGGGAGAGGCACAATGCCTCCCTGAAAAAACCAACCCCATTAAAAACAACCTACCTAACATTGTTAAAATACTTGCATGACAGTCTCTGGTGAGAAGAGAGACGTGCAGGTTTACTGGGGAAGAGCTGCATTGATTTCTTTCAGTTGGAATACAAATATCTACAGTTGGACCAGTTAAGAAAAATAACAATAAATTCTTATTTGCTAAATGCTTTGAGGTTTCCAAAAGAAATGTACAATACAAGCAAGTGATGGCATTATGGCCAAAGGAAAATAACTATTCATTTTGAGAGATGGGTTAAGTGATCCAAGATGCAAGGTACATTAATCTGTAACGTTGATAGTTTCTGTGTTTTTTCTAAAGAGTTCATTTAAAATTCTGGTAATTTTTGAGGATAATAAAAATGTTCTTTATCATGATAATGGTAGTGGTTATATAAGTATACATTTTTTCAAAACTCATCAAACTTTATACATAAAATAACAAGAAAACTTTGCTGTATGTAAATTATAGTTCAATAGACCTGATTTAAAAGAAAATCATGGCCATTTACATTCTTTCCAGTTCCTCATTTTGCCTTTCTCCCACAAGTATTTTCACAGGGATTTGTTGAGCTTGAGTGCTATGTGGGAGGGGCTCTCTCAGCACCTGGTGGGAAGCCTGTGTAGGGCCCTTGTCCTGATTCCACATTGGCCTAGTGTGCGTACTGGCTTTAAGAACTGCACGCTTATTTGGGGTGAAGAGGGGGTGGTTAACAGAAACTATGAGGGAAGAGGTCATGATTAATTCCTATTTCTCCTCCCCACTATATGCCACCCCTTGGACTTGCTGCCACTGTCACCTCATCTATGCTAGGTCCGATTGAAGGTTCTGTGACTGCAAACACCAGTGGTCTCTGTGGCTAAGAAGTTCCAGGCTGGTGAAGAAACATACTGTGATCAGAATGACATGGTGGTGGTGTGTGTGCGTGCATGTGCGTGTGCGTGTGTGTGTGATATATGCATTAACCTCATCTTGGTTTAGAGGGGTGGTGGGATGGCTTAGAATGGGTGACGGGTCCCACAAAATTTTTCATTTCCCTCAAAGGGTTAATGTTAGTGCAGAGCTTTAAAAAATGAGTAGAGGTCAGCCAGATGAAGAAGTATAGGACAGGGGTTCTGACCAGATCAGGGAGCCTATTATTTTGGACTATATTTCAGCCATTGCAATAACAGAGAAATGGGTTAAGTACTGTGTGTTGGCTACTTGGGGAAAAGAAGGCATCTCTTAGCCCATTCTTACCTCTATTTTCATAATAAAACTGCCTGCAGATAGGCCTGGGTGACTGCTATTCACTACATGTCCTCTTTGCCAGGTTCGTTAATACAAAAGAACAGACTACTGCTTATGGCAAAAAAAGAAAATAACCCCTGGACTCTGACAACACTCTATTTGCATATTGGTCTTGTTTTAATTTAATTAATTTATTGACTTACCTCCTCTTCTCATTAAACATCCTCATTCATTTTGTAACCCCAGCATGCAGTGGAGTGCCTGAGCTATGCTGGGTGCTCAGTGAACGGTTTTCAAGTCAATTAAGCAAAAAACTATGTAGAGCTAACATCAGTGACCCCAGCACCAGATGATTTATAGGAATTATTAAATACCTTTGAGATTTTTAAACCATTAAGTGGACTCCCATCATAACCAATGTGCTGAGCTCCAGCAAGAGCGAATGACCCTCAGTCCTTACCCTTTCGTCTTTAAGCCTCAAAGCATTGCTATCCTGGGAAGACACATCATTTTTATGGAAAACTCTAATGCTAAGGAGAATCCCTTGAATATTTGCTTTTTTGTATGTATTCACTTTCCCTCCCAACAATCTTATTTAAACTATAACACAAAGAAAAAATAAAGTAGCTAGAAAAGGCTGACTATCAATATACATTCGAAGTGAAAGCACTAAATGGATTTGGAAGATCTGCTTACCAACCCCCATTTTCTGATTTTCTGGCCTTGCACAAGTCCCTTCAGTTCACTGAGCCTCCAATTCTTCATCTGTAAAATAACAATAATAAAATACATCCCTTTCCACCTCATAAAGCAATCAGCAGTACCAGGTTATATATGAAAGAACCTTGCAAAACAATAAATAACTCTACGTTTAGTTGTATGAAAATAAGAGACATATTCTGCGGTAATACTCTTTTAAGAAAGTTAATCTTTCCATAGATTAAAGTATTTTGTGTGATATATTTAGTTATTGAATGGAATGTAAACATTTCTTTTATTGCACCCTGGAAAATACAAGAGATAGTAAATAATAAAATATCTGTCTAATGGCAAATGACCTAAGGAGAAAGTGACACAAATAGAACACACGATAAGAAATGTTTTGCATTCCTCTGTAGCCTGGATGACTCGGTTATGTGCTTAAAGGCAGCCACAGTAGGAGTGATGTACGTCACTGGAATTAGGAAAGCTCATTGGGGGTTCTGGTCTTGTTTTTATACAATGTGAAAGATCTTTAAAAAAAATAAAAATGAGAATCCTTTGGTTTTACCAAATTAGATTTGATTCATGCATATATCAAATAAAAAGTTACAAAAGAAAAACCAAACCTAAAATATCAGTTAGTTTATATTTTTTGAAAGAAAAAAAAATATGTACAAACTAAAAGAATCAATACCAGCATGGATTTGCAGCATTTTGCAGAAAAGATGCAAGTGGCAACGGCTCATCTTCCCTTGTGGAGATGAGAGTGAGTGCTGCATGTCTGCGTGCTTGTAATGTGTTCATTCTCACTGCGTTAAAGAGTAGTCACTCGTTTTACAAACACACAGCTTCCTTATAGAGTCATTATTTACCAACTATCTTCTAATTGACAAAAAGGTAAAAAAGATGTGTTAACTTACTTGATACTGTTTATTGAATGTCAAGTACGTGTTAATTATTAATTCCACTTACAAGAAAGGTAACAAAGTGATAAAAAGACTTGCATTTGTCTTGGCAAATTCAGTTGGATAGTAGCATTTAATTCACATTTAAGGCATTCAGCTTTATTCTAGGGAAATGGGTTTAGCCAGATTATGAAATTAACTTGACTTTTATTTATTTCTAGTACCTGAAGTATTTTACATGGAATTACAAAATTTACTTTCTCAGCTCAAGAGAAGCTGTAAGAGCTGATTAAAAACTCATGCTGCCTACTTATATCTCGTGATTTGCTTTTTACTTGGGCCTGCTCACCCACACTGGCACCCCACCCCCAACTCACACATCTTTCTCTCTTTGTTTTTTCTCTTATTGGCCCTATATTATAAAATGTTCCCAAAGGTATTTATGACATAGCCTCTTTTGACACAAAGGCATACAGAAATTCTCTCTTTCTTGTGGCAATGTGACAACATGTAGCCCGAGGGGACAAATCAACTTGTTAGTAATTGCTCATTTGAATATTAGTGATAATTCATTGAACATAAACAGTGAATTTTATGGCTTTCCCAGATTTCACACTTAACCATTCATTTCTATTCCCTTGTTTAACTGATACAAAGGATGTAGAACCTTCAAAGACAGCTGATTTTAAAGAAAATACAGCCTTTTGAGCTCTCTTTTGATCTGACTATCCTTCTCATAGTGATGTTTTGTGTCCTCAATCAGGCTATTTTCATGTTGTAACAGGACTTTGCCCTTGTGGAAGTCTCCTTGATGGAGACCGGGCAAACACATGCAAACTGCAAGCAAACACACACGGATGCAGACACTAGGAAGGAAGGGAGCAGGTCAGCAGAGCATTCTGCAAAGGCCATTGTTATCTACGATTTGAATTGCCCTCCGAATGACTTTGAGAAATGAAGGAGAAACTCTAGATGGCAAGGAATTTTACAGCCTTTTTATAAGATGTCATTTCTTTGTATTTGTAGTGATTATTTTTTTCCCCAATACTCAACCTTTCAGATCAGGTTCAATATAATTTCTAAGTGAGGCCAGAAGATCACATTTTCAACTTGACTTGTCCCAAAGATGTTCGTTAGCCACTCCTCTCAGGGCGGCATGAAGGAACTGTGGGTGTGGGGGGTGCTCGGTCAGTGTGTCCCTGTGCTGTGTCTGTGATGGAACGGGCTTTGGTGATTAGTACTGACTTCAAAGACGTCAGAGGGAACCGCTAGCCTGTACCAGAGTCTTGTTTTCTCCGGTGTCTAAGCATGACCTTTGCCTTTATCTCTATGTGCACCATGAAATTAGAAGCTTACTTTTATAATGCCTATGTAACAAATTTGTATGAGGAGTTATAGCTACTCACGTTGATCACTCCCCCCGCCATTACTGATGACAAAATCAGTCAAGTAACCTCTCCCTATAAATAACCTTCTTAATCAAAAGAGATAAACTCCTCCAAATCGGATTCTGGTAATGATGAAGAATTTGATAGAATTGGAGCCATAAGGTTTACATGAATCTTTCCATCAGCACATAAAGAGATCTACCACTAAGGAGTAGGAAGAAAAGTTTAGACACTTCCAGATGGATTGGAAAAAAATAATTTTGGGTTAAAAATATACTAACATTCTGAGAGTAACTGGCTACTCTGGAAAGTCACATGCCACCAAAAGTCACGTGCACCGTGAAAAGGCAGACGCCCTCAGTGACTGAACACAGTGGACACGTCCCTCACCTGACTTGACTTTTCCTCACACTGTCTTGCCGCTGGAGCGTGGACTTGCCATGTGAATGGAAGCTGTTGAGCATAGTGGGAGAGGGCCCATATGCTCTCCTAAAAGTCTTCTGTTTACTTGTATCTAAAAAATACTTATTCCTTACCTAGCCTATCATTTTACATTTCTATTTTTAATTTTTAATATAGGCTTTTACTAGAGAGTTCTCCCCAGAATTTCTTCTCAAATTTGGCTGAACAGAGTAACGGCCTTTTAGCTTTCTGGAAGGGGTTAAAGCGTCCTTAAAGTGGAATGCTCTTACTTTAACCAGTATGTGCTATTTTTATAATAAAATGGACCATCGAAAGGCTTTTAGATGTAACACAAATTTATGTTTTGTTAAAGGAACTCTAGATAGTCAATAAATGTGAAATCTTAAAAAAATTACTTTAGAAAGGATCTAAAGTAAAACTTTCCTTCAATTGGTGAGGGTCTACATGCTAAGCTGTATTTATTTAGTTCAGTAGGGGTATATCATCACTGCCTGGATGAAAAAGAGAGAACACCTAAATAGGGGACATAGGTTTCACCTCTTCATCTCAGGGGTCCGATATGCATAGTTAAATCAATACCAGAATAATGATACAACAGCGAGTCACTGCACTAGGGGTCCAGTGGCCAAGCATGATGTGGTCTGGGTGTGAGTATCTCTGCCACTTCCTAGCTATGTGACTTGGGACACACTATGTACGCCTTCCCAGCTTGTTCCCATCTTTAAGAGGTGCTAATAGTTGTACCTATGTCTCTCTGGGTTCTGAGAATAATGTAAAGATGTTCCATATGTGAGTCATTTAACAGGGTGCACGACACACACCAGGATATCAGTCGGGGTTGGCTATTATTATTACTGTTACCTGAAAACATGCATGGAGAGGGTTCTCATCCAGCCCTGTGACTACGAAAGAGCACACCTCGTGTAGAAGGCAGGAAGGGCTTTGAATGTCCTGCCAGGTATCAGACAGCACTCTCCCAGGGCAGTGGACTAGTTTCCGGAAGGGTCTGATACCCAAAATAGCCACCTTCAAGTAAGAATTTCTCTTAAAGATTTATGTTTTATCCTTTGAAAAACCCATGCACATTTTGTATTACATTCCATAATATATGCTCATAGGTGTCAATATCAGAATAACGTGCCTCCTTCACCTTGCATTTCAAGTCTTCAAGTACAATTTCTTCTTTTGGGGGCTGAGACCTACTTATTCTGTGGCTGCTGGCACTCCATCCTTTATGCCAGATGGCAAAGCACAAGGGGAAGATGAGAAAGGAGAGACACGCAGGCTGGAGGCAGGAATTTCAGTTGGATCTTGAGGTAACTTTAAAAAAGGATGCCATATGAAATATTCTAGTACCAAGTACAACAGTGGACACTATATCATGAGTGCATTGTACATGCCAGACACTGGGTTGGGCACTTTATCAGTATCTCACTGACTACTCGCAACATCTCTGAGCACAAGCTATTACTATCTGCATGCGCAGAGGAGAACATTGCCCTGGAAAGATGGGGGTCCAGAGGCAATGTGATCATCTAGCAGGATGCAACTGGTCCCATTGTGATATGATAATAATTTGGCTCAAGAGGGTAACAATACCAAGCTTTAAAAGTACATATTTTATTATTTCATTCAACAAGCATGGGTTATGTGTTCTCTGCCTCACAATGGAAGGTTGGCGGTCAGTTTCAGGGCTGTGTGTAAGTGTTAAGGAAGTGATAAGCACAAGGTGTCCCTCAGGCCCTAGGCAAAACCAGCCCAACTTTGGGGATCTGAAGTACCTTTAATAGACAGATGCTGTGAAGAGAAACATTGTAACTGAGTTGATGCAGGGCATGGAAACCAACCGTGGTAGCTAAAAGCAAAAACCCTGGAGTCAGACTACTGGAGTTCAATTTCTCACTGCACTGCCTGCTAGCACTGTGGTCTTGGGAAAGTTACTTAACTTCCACCCCTTAGTTTCCTCGTTGGGAAATAAATATAAAAATAACAACTGCCTCATAGGGTTGTTGTGCAGATTGATATGTGGTAATATATAAATTTTGGAATAGTGCCTGGCCCTTAGTAACTTCTATGCACTTATTTGCCTGTTGCTATGGAAGAGGAAAGAGAGTAGGTTATGAGTGCAAATATGCAAGAAGTGGATGTTACAATCCTATTGATGAATTAGTTGATATTTTTGAGGTTTCTCTCACTGTTACAGACTTCGCACTCTCGCCTCCAATGTGTAGGCCAGGTCGAAACCTTCAAACTTGTTAAGGGCCAAGGGAGTAAGGGAGAGGGGTGGACAGTTGGGCACGGCCAGGAACTGAGCTGAACAGGGCCCTCTGAAAAGGGCAGCTGCTACTCAGCTCCAACCGATTGCTGCCACATGGACGTGTCAGTCCAATGATGCCAGAGCGTCTGGCATTTTAGAGAAGCTGCAAAACCAAAACTCTCTATGAGACAAAAGAAATTGGCTGTAGGCTGGATCTAGCCTTTTGAGACCCCTTCTAGGTTCTCTCTAGCCTCAGGGAATATATATATATATCAAAAACATATATGTATACATGTACATATATGTATATATGATATATATGATATGAAACAGCTTTTCCTTTCAAGTTCTCCACAACAGAGAGGAAAGAAGAAAGAGTTTACTGGAGTCAGGGGATCCGATTTCAGACAGGCTGTGGCTTTCCCAAGTCCAAGGCCCTGGGCAGTGCAGGCTGGGGTGCTCCCTGGATCTGAAACCCCACTCCCGTGGGTCTATTTTCTACCTCATCCCCAGTTGTGTGCATGCGTGTGTGTGCGCGCGTGCATAGCTGGTTATTGACTGTCCCACAGATGGTGTTATTTGTTACATTTAGGTGTCAGGGAACAATTCATATGTATCACACATAAATGACTAGTTTTAGTTCCACTCAGATTCTCACTGTTTCATCCTCAGATATTTTACAATATGGAAGAACCAAATTTGGCTTAAAAGGGATGCCATTTATGATAGCTGCTGCTAATGGTAACATTTGTGGCTGTAATTTCAACCAACATTCATTCTACAGTTTACTGAGCATTGACTGCATGCTGCTCTCTCCATGCTTTTTCAGCCAGTCCCCCTGGGACAAGCAATGTGAATACATTAAGGTGCAACGAGTAGCAGTGAAGGCAAAGGGGCTCATGGGGATTAGGGGGCATGCAACTTTCTCCTTATCAGCCCATAGCTTTATCAAATGATCCAATCCGCAAAACCTCATTCAGAAAACTAAATGTCAAAACTGACCGTAATTTTATTACCATGGTTTGAGTAGAGAATAAAATGAACCACTTAGAGATAATCATATTCACCAGGGGTCTAAAAAGAAATCAACAACTAAACCAGGTTGAGAAGTTTATATTACTTCCTTCACCTTTTCCTTATTTCATTGAGTCCCATAACTCCATAAATTTGAATTTCCTGGAAAACTTAAATGAGATAAAATTTAATAGCCAATACTAATGGCAGCATTTCCCCTACCCGAATGTAGATCTTGAGTATGTTTTTTGAGGATACACTGTGTTTTACTTTCCCTACCACCACAAATTCAGCCTCCTGTCTCTCCACGGGCTTGTCCCAGCTCAGGAATTTAATTTACATCCTAAGTAAACACAGTGCTGACACTAGACCACGCACAACTCAATGACTGAGCCCTTGAGACTGAGCCAGCCGCGTCCAGTTTGCGGATGCACGACCCATTTCTACTGTAAATGAGCTGCGCCATTCCCGGCAGCCGTAGGGAGGAGTGAAGGAAGAGAGATACCGTGACGACTCGTGGTAACAAGCACGATCGCAGCGCTGACGTGCACCGCAGCGGAGCCCCTCTTCCCTCCTTCAATTAGTGTCTCCCTGCACGCAGCCTCCTCAGTCTTTCACAGCTCGGGACTCAAGCTGCCTTAGCCTTTGCTTCCTCTAATCGAGTGGAAATCCTTTTCCTGGGTAATGGAGAGCTGTAGGGCACCACGAAATGCAAATGCCTTTAAAAGTATGCAACGCACTGTTTCCTCCCGGGATGAGCATTAAGTCTTTTAATGGGAAAGGACACTAACTGGAAAACTTTATCTTTTTCCATTTCTATTTTGCTGTGTCACATTGAGCCCATTCTCTTATGGCATACACAGATGACCATAGAACACGTACACTATTTGTTATAAGAATTAGTTTATATATGTAAAGGGCCTAGAACAGTATCTGGAGCATAATAAATAGTCAAATGTTTATCATCATCATCATCATCAGTGTAAACTTTCCTCTAGAGTTTCGTCACTTTGCCACTTTAGGTTGTGTGATTCCTGTCTTGCATTTTGTGTCAGGACCTCTGAGGACAATACTCAGGATAGGGGGTTTCCCTGTCTCAAAGCTTTGGAGTACCATTTCGTGCTGACTAAGTTCCCTCCTCTCTTTGTCACATGTACCTCATAGATGCTTCCAGACGGGGAATTGATCAATGCATCAGCAGGTTTTCACTGAGTACATATTGTGTGTAAGGCACAGTAATTCATAAAATATTTTGAGAATTTTTTTTTTGCTCTGCAGGAGCTGATAACATGTTAGAGGAGTGAAACAGAAGCTGAATTGAAAATTTATTAAAAGACAACACCAAAATTATACTAAGGCCAAGTGTGATCAAGAGAGACAAATGAGGGCTGTAGACAGGGCGATTCCGAGGAGCAAACAACCGTACCTAATACAGTAGGGTGAGAAACTCTCAAGGAAGAAGTGGGTCTCGGGGTTAAAATAGCAGAGGATTCCATTCAGCACGCAAAAGGGTTCCATCTTGAAACACTAATTTGTGCATTTTCTAGGGGTACTCTCTCCCCTATGGCCATTTCCTTTTTCTCCAGCCAAAGTGAAGCAAAAACAAAGGTTCATAGAAAACTTCATCCTAAGTGGGAAACTTTTAAGGTACATGGAGCAGAGTTTTAGCTCACTCTTTAAAAAAAACTGGATCCAGAGAAGAGACAGGAGAGGGCTGACGAGTCATTGCAACTGGAGAGAGAAGAGAAGGAATAGGGAGCAAAAGAAGGACCTTTGGCCTGTGAGGCCTGGAAGCCGAGCAGAAGCAGATGTGCCACAGGTTTTCGGCTGACGAGGACCCCACGGAGCCATTGGGTGATGGCCTGCTCTTTCCCCTCCTGCTCCCTGCCTGTGAATGACCTACCATCTTCAGGCGCTAAACTCCTCTGGGTCCCTCTTCTGCCTTCCCCCCTAACTGAGATGAAGGGGGCATGGACATGTTGGGAGGGGGAGGCATGTCATGCAGGACCCTCAGATCAAAGTAGGGCCCAACAGGACCAATTGGGAATTCCCCTTTGAGTGAGGACACAGTGACCTTAATGTATACAAAAAAGAACAGGCATAGGAAGTAGCCTCTAATCTATTTAGAACAGGTAAATTGGAATAATTCGTAGGTTCATAAAAAGTGCCACTGACAATTGGGCTGTTGCTTATATACAGAGTCTGCCCCATGAGGCAGATACTATGTTCAACCACACACAGAGGCTTGAGATACCCCTCACCCCACAGACACACTCTTCAGTAACCCCTTTAACCTTCCCTTTTAACCAAATCATGAAACACTATCCTTTTAGGATTGCCTCAAAGAATTTGTACCATATGGCTCTCCTGGATAAAGTGAAGAAATTACCGGGTCATGGTATTATCAACACAGGATTTCAGGATTGAAATGGTAGTGTTGTCTTATAAAGCAGAAGATTTAACAACTGCCACAAACAGAAAGAGAAGAGCTGAGAAATCCTTTATTTACTTCTGTGCCTGGACTCTCTGGATAAGATTCCAGCCAACCGAAAATGTTTGTGGGTCCAATGAACACCCATCCATCCATCCATCCATCCACCCACCCACACAACAATAGTTACTGAATAACTACTATATCCTAGGGATTCATTTAAGAGCAGGAATTTTAGAAGTGAGGAAAAAGGAAAAACTCTCTGGTCTCATGGTGCTTATATTTTAGTCGAGGCAGATAGACAAAAACAAGATAAAAAGATATAAAATAAAGTAGATCATGAAGAAAAAGAAAATGGGAAAGGGGCATAGGAAATCCCAGGGCTGGTGGAGGGAAAGCTTAAGTTTTTTAAAAAATGGTCAGGGAAGGCTTGTCTGTGAAGGGGGCTGAGTGACGGCCTGAAGGAGCCTGTGGACAGTGTGGCCAAGTGTCCTGGCAGGGGAATCCGTGAGGGCGAAGGCCCGGAGCTGGTCTGTGGTGCATGGAAGCTCTTGTGTAGGTAGCAAACTGAAATTTCCAGAATTGCAATGACTAACAGATTGATAACGGCAAAAGAGACACGATGAGTCTTTGGTCAAGGTGAATTGACGTCCGTTCTATGTGGGTGTCAATTACCTATTACCAGAAGATACTTAAGCTAAATATCGACTGATTTTTGTACACATTATTATTTTCTGCTTTGGAAATAGAATTCTAAGTCATCCCAGAAGGATCGGCTGGCTCTCTAATACTGGCACCTCGGAAGCTGGTGATGGTGGCAGTCTGTTAGGACAATTCTGATTGCCTACTGACAAATTAAAACAGAAATTGTCCTGACCTGACCTCATTCTAATGTAAGTCCTTAACTACCAGAGTAACAAAGAAAGTCTCCTTGGAGTCACGCCCTCTTCCCAAAACCAGGTATTAGATTTACATAGTGTTGCAACCTTTCATGGAGGTCAGCACTCAGCATGTTTGGCTTTTAACTGGCATCATTAATCAATGTGATGGTAATCCAGAAAGAATAGCTATCACCCTAGGGCAAGTGGCAGGAAGCAACCTTGTTAAGGTGACCCTCGACTGCAGAGTTTATTCATCCTTATGCACTCTACACCCTTGTCAAGTCTCCTGAGACACCTTGCGAGGGCTGTCTTCAAACCCTCCCGCAGCCTCACTCCTGCTACTGCAAGGCAGGAGCAGCATGGCCTTCAGACTAGGCAGACATTTGAGGTGTCTAGAGACTTCGTATCACACTTCACAGCAAGAAACAATTGTCTCCGTTTGAAGCAACATTCCTGGTGCTAGCAGGGAATTCAGTTTGAATGCTTTTATTTGTGGTGCTACAATTGCAAACACATTTGCCTTCTCATAATTGTAATCTATACCTGAGAACAAAGTAGACTAGAAAGCAGGGCAGAACTCAGTCACCCTTACTGTGAGCCAGTTTTGGGACCCAACAGACCTCCTGGTTTGTAGTTAAATTATCAGTGAGAGATCTTATAATTTATTTCTCAAGATGCCTGGAAAGTTTATAAAGAATCTGTGTTATATAAATTACACATCTAGCTCTTCACGAGCTCTTTTCTCATCTTTTTTGTCATAAGTGAAGTATTTCTGTCTGTGTGTATGTATGTGTAGCAGTGAATCAGAAGACAGAGGATGGGCCTTTCCCCACTCCCACTACACAGTTACTGGAAGTACATTTCTCCATCTTTAAATTTATCTCTCTGTCTCAATTTTCTCATCAGTATGAGGATGTCTTCTTCTTAAAAGGGTTTTTGTAGGGATAAAATGAGCCTATATATGTGAAAAATAGGGACGCTCTAAGTACCGCAGTTTTAAAACATTGATCGTGAATGCAGACAACCCCCTCCCTACTCCCAGTTAACCCAACACTGCTACTTACCAGCTTTGGGAAATTCATTAAAAAAACTATCGCCGTTACTCCGCCAGGGTGACGAGGGTATGTATTACGCAAATCGACAGCACATGACCTGACAACAGGTAATAGCAGTACCATAACAAACAGCAGTATTGTGGTTTACAGGGGGTGTGGGGAGAGTGCCAAGTCCCGAACAAGCCAGAGCCCCAGAAACCCAGGAGACTTCAAGCTGCACTGAAAGGCTGCTACAAGGGTGGTGGCATGGCCGTCTCCGGCCCCTGGGACTGTGCATCCTGCTGCTGGCTCCATCGCCCGCAGCCGTCCCCGCCCTTTCCTGGCTCCGGCCCTGACACTCTGGCCTCGGAGCTCTTAGGGCAGGCGCCAGGGCGGAACCGAGCAAGGCTTCTTGGATAACTCCGCCCTCGGAAATGAATGGCAACGCCTAACTGCAGATTTCATTCATCTTAACAAAGGACTACTCCTATTCAGTCTGATTAAAATAGAAAACGGACTTCCTAGGAATTATCAGTGTGCAGTCCTATTTGCCACACATTCGTATATGTGAGAATCCTGAAGAATGGCGAGATACTATTTGCAGTTCAGTGTCTGGAATGCTTTCCCTTCCCCAGGTGTTTCACACCAGGACTGTCGTCTGTGATCACAGAACTCAAAATGAGACACTTGTGCACAGTATGGAACTATTTTTTTAAAAGTTAAGTTGTTTCCTTTTTCCAATCTGCAAATTTACTGTATAGTACTTAAATAAACTGCACACAACAGAAACTTTTAAATTATAACTTGGTAGTAAATCAGTTAGCATTTTATTTAACCTACTGTTGGTCAGAAAAGGGCTAGATTACACAAAAAATGATATTTAGTATGTGGACAGAAAAGAGATTCTGTAGACAGTGACCTCACAGGGGGATCTGTTCATAAATCCCTAACTGGACAGCTTATTTGGTGGTGGCGAGGCCGCAGGTATATAACTTTTTCGCAAATGTTTATCTTCACCTTAAGCAAGCCCTTTCCACTTTTCTTGGGCATCTAGGTCAACATAGCTTTGAAACAAGCATAACCACCCCAAAGAGAACACACAATCTCGTTAACTGTCCTGTAATCCAATCCCACCTGGCTGTCTCCCAGCCTTCAGGTAAGAATCTTCCTTAACCTCAAATGCATAGAAGAAACTGAAAAACTGTTTTTCTCCAGAACATATGAGATCTTGCTTCCCAAAAATTGTCATCAGTTTTGGCTCAGGTCAACTCTTACGCAAATTCCCTACAGGCTTGGACATTTCTATGTCAACAAAGTATGTTTGAGCAAACATTTATTGGGTGCCTGCTCAGTAACAGGCACTGTGTTTGGCATGGGGGACACCAAGCTTAGGAAGTGTTTGTGGGTGGAGTAGGTGGGTGGGGAACAGCAAACCAGTATGTTTCATATGTAAATGTGCTGGGAGAAAACCCAGTGGGCAATGGAAGCCAGAAGCGGCACTTCCAGTTTGGAAGTTCAGAGAAGACTGCCCTGGGCCTGAGTCCAGGCTCAGAGGATGAATGGGAGCAGCCAGCAAAATTGACGGAAGGGTGGGGGAGAGAGGGAGGAGTCTCTGGTTGAGTGAATAGCAGGGGCCACAGAATAGAGATGTGAAACAATGCCATGCCTGCAACTAAATGTACAAGGAAAGCAAGAGGCAGAATATGGAGGAAGATGAGCCTGGAGAGAAAGGTAGGCAAAGGTGGGCCCCATGCTAAGAAAGTTGTACTTGACTTTAGGACAGGTGGTGGTTGGAAAGGTTGGGAGGGAATTCATCACTTGGCCGGAGACTTAGAGGATCTAGGAATTTTTGTGATAAAGCTCATCACGCCACCCAGCACAAAGGAAATGTCCGGAAGGCCCACACCCAGAAAGCATGCATTGATCTTGAGAACTGATAAATAATGTGCCTTCAGCCTCCAAATGTTGCTCATGCACGATGTTTGTTACTAAACTTCCTTTTCCCAATTTCAATTCCACATTTTTGTAAGTACTGGGATAGATTATTTTAATGCAGTGCTTTACAATTAAAAAAAAAAAAATCATGTTAAAAAGGATGGCAGCCCACACTTGTATAAAAAGATAAAGCTGTTCTCAGCCAAAGAGAAATCCACCCTTTACACACCCTTCTTTGGAGGCTTCGAGGACAAGGGCTGAGGGAAAAGCCCCATCTTGGGTGGAAACCATTTGAGACAGAGCCAAGACTCTCTGGTTGGAAGGTTTTCTATTCCCTTCTATTCCCCAATCCTCTAATTCTTCAACTAGAATGTTGAGTGAACCAGTATGCATTTTATTCAACAATGATTTAGTAAGTACCTGGTACGTTTGGGCATTGGGCTGGGTATCAGGGATGCAGTGGGGAATAAGATAAATTGGATTTCTGTCCTCTAGGAGCATAAAGGCCAGTGATGAGGGTGGTTGGGGAGTGAGGTGAACTTGGAGAAGTGCATAGGAATTACTATGAAGTATGCCAAAGTGAAGCATGATATAGTGATGGTGGGGGCACTATATCTGGTAGAACATAACAGGAGCATGATCCTAGACCAGGCATCAAAAAAGACTTCCCTACAGGAAGTGACACTTCAGCTGAGAGCTGGAAGATGCGTAGGAGGGAGCCGAACACACAGAAGGAAGAAGAGTGGCCCAGGCAGAGGGACAGCGTAAGAGTCTCAAAGGCACTTGCAAGAATTCAAAGGAAATCCCTGTAGCCAAAGAGGAGCATGGGGGAGAAGAGAACTCGGAGATGAGGGAAGGAAGGTAGGAAGGAGACAGGGGCCAGGTCCAAGGGCTTTGGCAGCCTCACAAAGCTGCCCTGTGCCTGCTGCAGTGACCAAGTGAGACTTCACATTCCTTTCTTTAGTTTACTTTTGAGGACAGTGGCTCACAGAGAGGTTAAATGGCTTTCCTAAAATCAAATGATGATAAATTGACAAACCCACCATGTCTTCTTTTGGTTCCTTCAGGATCAGACCTTGATACAAGGATTTCATTGTCTGAGGGATAAGTTAAGGAAGCACCAGAAAGGAAAGTGGGAAAAGGAGCAAGAAGGGAAGGTGGTTAACAACTGGGCAAACACTTGTCCCCTGGGCAACCAGGGGACACTCAATGGCATGCCATAGAGTCACTGCACATGAGGATGATGGGAGCTGGAAACCTCACTGCTTGTCAGTTTGGGGTTGAAGGTCACAGGAGAGGTGGGAGGGAGGTGTCCATTCTCCGGTGTTTTCAATCAGCTGCACAGGTGGGTGGGCAGTTTGGGGGTTCAGAGAATACCCTCAGGTAAAGGGATACAGTGTGGAGATGTGCCCTTTTGGAAGCTGGTCAGTGTGCACTAAAGTTACAGGGGCGAGGACTTGGGCCAGCACCGTAGAAGCTGCTGCACAGTTCTCGGGCCCCAGATACCTGTGTTCCAGTTCGAAGCCCTTACATGCTGACTGGATTTCCACCTGAGTGGCAGGTGAAAGACAGCTGGCAGTGGATAGAACCAATAAAGCCATAGATTACTCTGGAACTCTGGGCTGAGGCCTCAGCAACTCTCAGGCCAATGGCTCTAAAACTATTTCCCTTTAATCACAACACAGATTTCCCATAATTCTTTTCTTCACTCTGGAGTCTCAATACTGAAGGAAAACATGCCAACTTGAGTGTCCTAGTAATTGAAGAATGTCAAGTTTAACTAGGGAAATAAATGAAACTCCACAAAATGAGGTTGTAGTGAGGCATGGGGTATTGAACAAGGTCAAGCACTTAGCTTCAAACAGCTGGATTAATTAGGGTAAAGTCATTTGGTTTGGGATTTTGGGGGCAATCTGACTCATAGAATTTTTCAAGCAATAAATGGGTCATAAGATTGGGAAATCTGATACTTAATAACTTAGCTTTTGGAGCTAAAATGTTCATAGTGGTTTATCTTAATAACAATTTTTCTTAATAAGAGGCTGTGGAAAAAAGAGAACAGGCTCTGGTCTTTCATTTCCTTCCTGGTTTTTTGTCCTCATCAAACATTTATTGTGGCAAGCATTTAAGTGTCAATATCATGGTTTAGGCATTCAAGGATTTCATGGTCTGGAAGAAGACAAACAGATTAGGACACACTGACTAACAAGGACTGGGACCTTGGGACAGTCTGTCAGCTTCTCTGGGTCCCAGTTTCATTGGGAAGAGCCTTGATGGATGAGATCAGTGGTTCTCAACCTTGGCCAGCCATTAGAAGCACTTTGGGGAACTTTGCAAGAATAGCAATGCCCTGGGTGGCCCCACTCCCAGAGATTCTGTCTGGTCCCTTCTAGGGTAGGGTACTGGCACTGGTATTTTTTTTTAAAACCTCTTAAGATGATTCTAACGAGCAGCTGAGTTTGAGAATCACTAGATAATAACTTTTAAGTTTTCAGTAACTGTAGAACTCATGCTTTTTCTGAAGAAAGTTGTCTTTCCATGTAAATTCTACTGTGTAAGTCAGTAGAAGGCAGAAGGTAGCAACTAGAACCTACTGGTAAAAAACATAGCAAGAGGGCCGTGGAGCTCTGGGTTAGGTGACCGCAGGTTGGCCAGTACTTGTGCTCTGAATAGATAGTTTACCTCAATAGGATGCATAGAAAAACCATTCCAGAAACAGCAGGTGCCCACATTATTCTTTTCCTCAGAAGACACATTTATAATGCCAACAACTAATTATCATACCAAGAAAACAAAAACTGAGGGAGAGCAGAGGCGGGTTGGCGGCACCATCAAGTTGTACAAACCATGACTCACACTTGTCCTAGGCTAAAGCATCTTTGTAGCAGTTCTCCAAGAAGTACCTGGTGGTTGCTTTGCAAAGGAAAGAAGGCAGTGTTCTTTGCTGTGGGCCTAGAGGAAAAGGAAAATCTTCTCCAAGCTCCTACCTGCTCTGGTTGGCTTCAGACTGCAGCTCTCATGAACTTTCCATGGTAGGAATAGAGAGAGAACAGTTGGCTTACACATCCCTGTTCTGGCTTGTTCACTACACTAACAACCTCTTCTATTACGTGTAAGGCAATTAAAAGATGAGCATAGAAGCTGGCATCTTTCCTTTAAAGTAAAAGCCAGAGCTTATGTTTTGCTAGTGACAGTCTCCTGTAAAAACAAAATTTCTTATTAGTGATGACAGAAGAGCCACTGGAACCATCTCAGCTCATGGTTCACTTGGAGCCTGCCTCACACCCTTCTGAAGCCCTCTTTCTGATACATGTCTGACAAAATCTCTCCCTAAGAGTGCTGGCCCCAAGAGTTACCTCACCTTGGAAGAGTCTACTAATTTTTTAAAGGGACTGATTCTTCAGAGCATGTTGAGGGGATGAGTTAGAGGCATGTATAAATTGCTTGTACTTTTTCTTGTTGGCTGTGAAGCAGGTATTGCTCCATCTAATGGAATGTCTACAAAAAGCCAAAGGAACTTCATTCATTGGCAAACACATTTCCTATTTTATCGTCTGCAGCAGATTTTCTATGAGAGAACTTTGGAATGTGTACTGACCACTTGGATCATGAGACTTAATTAGTCAATTGATTACCTAGGGGCCCTCAATTTAAAAGATGGAGACCCATATCAGTGAGAGCTGGGGGGTTAAAACTTGGAGCAACATAACCAGCCAGAATTAGCTTTGTAGAGTGCAATGTGGGCAGATTATTCAGACATTAAAAAATGAGAATAGAGTTTTTCCAATTAGATACACTTTTGTATCTAAATTGTATTATTGTTTTATTTGGAAAGCAACATATATTCTTAAGTAAAATATAAAAAAATACAGGGATAAAATTTTAGAAATCATTATATTCTTACCCAAATAATGAGCAGGGCAGCTTATTATATTTTGTCTACTCTTATTTATTTATATTTCCAGGCTAGATATTCTAACCAAAATATTATTAAATAAAATTCAAGTCTTTTTGAATGGCTTGCCAAATAAAATGCAGAATTCCAGGTTAAACTTTAACTTCAGATAAATAGAAAATCTTTTAATATAAGTATTTCCCAAATTTTGCATGGAATATATTTGTACTGAAATATTATTTGTAGTTTATCTAAAATTCAAATTTAACTTGGCCATCTGTTTTTCTATTTTGTAAATCTGGCAACCTCATGAGTAAAATGAAAAAAAGGGAGAGGATCTCTTTACCCTAACTGATACTAATTTTTTACAAAAGAAATTAGTTTTAATAAGAATATGAACACTCTACCACCACTTGGTAATAACTAAGTGAAAATGAAAGTCCAAAAGAAAAAGAGAGAAAGAAGAAAAGAAAAATAAGCATGTGATATTTATAGTATCAAAAATGTGAACTGAAGTAGTCATATTACACCTCACCAAAGTTGTTTAAAATGTATAAAACAACAGAAGGTATTTCTGAGTAGCCATTAGTTTTATGTTTTGAAAGTACTGCAGGAAATTCATTTTGGTTTTGTAGATGATCATCAACACTATTTATGTTTTATGGAGCAGTTCTAGGCTTTTGCCTTTCAGATAGAACATGATTTGTGGCTGTTCATATCTGAAACGACTCTTGGGAAATTCACGGGAAGATCAGCCAATGGCCAAACTATCTGTTGTAGGTTTCGGGAGCAATGGTAATCAGTGAGGAATGGAGACTCTCTCCCTAGGCCTCACCTGCAGTGTCCTGTCCCGACCATTTGGACACCAGTGGGGTTCTGAGGGAGATTTCCCATAGGGCCTTACACAAGAAGGCATTGTGAGACCCCTAAGGCCTGGAAAAAAACAAAGGATCACTTGTGAATCCTTTGCTGCATTCAGTGGGTGCTGTAGAATTTGCACAGTGGAAGGGCTCCTTAGAGCTGCAGGTGGCTGGAGCAGGGCACGTGGCCCTGTGTTGAAGCAGCAATTCTGGAGCAAGCAATGGATGGAACGTTCGTATGGGCTAGCTGATGGAGCAGTTACAAAAGGGACAGTGGCGATGGTCTCAGCACACCTACCCCCCAACACATATGTTCCATGTCATTGCCACTGACGTTGTCAGTTGGCATGAGTTTGAAAGATTAGAAGAAAAGAAAGGCTAGTGCTCTAAGATAGGACTTAAATGATTACAGCAATATTGGGAAGAAACATTTCTAACCGGACTGTACAAACTACAGGCTATCACCATAGTTTCTCTCATTTTGTTTTCACCCAGAGACATCTATTCAAAAATGCAAATCTGACCATGTTTCTTCTGACAGTAGGCGTAGTACAGGTAGGTGGCCTTGAGCAGCTGATGACCTCTAGCAGTACCCACTCCCATTGCGCCAGGCACCTGCTTGCCTCCATCACCTTGCCCACCTACCTCGCTGATAATACAGACTTCGAGTTTTATTGGATAATATACTATTTCATGCCTCCATTTGCACCTGCTGTTTTCCTTGCTGCCCAGAAAGCACTGCTCCCTTCCTCCACTCTCCTGTCCACTAAAGGCTGCCTGGTGACCTCTGGTTCCTCCTTCAAAATCACCTCATATGTGGGTTTCTGCAGGACCCTCTCTTAAGGACTCCTGATACCCCCACGGTTAAAAGCTCTCCTCTTTATGCTATTTGTGCATCTTTCTCACACTTTATGTCACATCAGATTCTTTGTTCGTTTTGTTTACACTTCCTCCTTCCATTCTTAAGGTTGTTAAGAGCAGGGTACATCTTATTACTCATCCCTATTTCCCTCCTACCTCCTAGATAATCACCACGGATGATTTGTTGGATGAATAAATCCTAAATTTTAGGATTAGCAATTATTCAATATTCAGTTAATGTCAATGTATTCCATTAAAATAAATTATTCAATAAGTTTTGAAACCCTGAATTCCCATCTGCACTGAAGAGACAGTCAATTGTGATGCCCTGTCCGGGTCTACGCCTTTGAGAAACAAGAGAACCCTCAGCCAGAGAAATCACAGTACTCACATTACAGAGAGTAGCTGCTTTCATGCTGTCCATCAACACAAGCCTTTGGATACCTGCTAGGATTCAAGTCCTGGTTTGAGGTGAAATGTTACAGCCACCCCCCTCTCCTTAAATTCATGCATAAATAAATCCTTCCTTGGAGACAGGAATGGATTGCTTGTCAGTATTCCTCAGAGACTTCCCTCCACGGGGGTGTGATTCATTCCATGCGGCATCAAGTCTCTTTGACTAATGTCTCAAAGAAGTCATGCAAGTGACTAGCAGATGGGAAAGTTCTCGGGAGAGAGTAACTTGACTGTCAGTTTCCTGAGCCTCTGTGAAGAATCCCTGAGAGCCGCTTTTGAGTTGCCATGCGTTTGATTTTGATCATACAATGTTAATTTAAAAATGGCTTAAAAGTGGCCCACTAGTTTCAGTTTGCCCTTCCACAAATTTTGAACAGAACTTCTGCCTTTAAACAAATGTTACAAATCAAGAGTATATCCTAAAATTAAGCAGTAGCCTCTGAATTTGTGAGTATTTTATGAGAATTGAACTGGAGAAAATGGAGTTTGCAGTACCTAGAATGTGGTTCACAGACTGAGACATTTTGGAGCAGAGAGTCTTAGCTGTTACTGGTGTTTTCCTCCTTCCCTCTCCCGTCCTGCGGCTCTGCTCCAGTCCAGTGCTTTGGGTTAGTGACGCCCTCTTTGGCCCCATTTGGAATAGCCTTGTGAGCCTGGTGTCTCTGTGTGAGTCTAATATCTACTCCCCTTAAAGACACTGACTGAACATATCTTCCTTCTTATTCTAAGGACCTTGGATTGGCCTTCCAAAAAGGAGGAGAGGGGATTCTAGGTCGTCACTGCTACGTGCAGCCCATCAGTGCACACACACACACACTTACATCCATGTGGTCTTACCGGCACCTCTGCTTCTCGTCTGACACCACCAATTCGTTTCACCTATCTTTCCCTTTCTTAATTCGTAACTCCTTTTTTTCCAACAGTTTCATCATCTGCAGTAGAATTACTTCTTGTTCAACCCTAATACGCACATATAATAGTTTTGGAATTGCTAACCCCTATCCATGAGAAACACAGTTTACTTGAGTATATATTTGTGTACAGTTCTTTTTGTATATTACATTTTAGTATGTAGACCAAATACTTGTTCCCCAAACATACTATGGTTAATACTTTTCTTTCCCACCCACTGAAGTGTGATTTTGTTATTCATTTGTAATAAAAGGGTTAATTTGTTATTGTTTGAATTTCACTTTGCACCCCCACTCTCTGTCACTATCTTCAGAGTGTTAATTATGGTGGGATTGAGATTATGATCAAGTTGAACTGAACTAATGGGTAAACTCTAGGTTTCTTGGAGAAGGTAAATGACTTGTGCATGTCTTACCTCTTCTGTTCTCCATTGACCTGGCTTCCGGGAGAAGTTGCTCTATGACAACATGAAATCCACAGCCACATTGCATTTGCTTTTCAACCTCTTCTCTTTACCATTTCCCTGCCCTCCTTTTCTGGTCTCATTTTCATAATCGTTCCTAAGTAAGAGAAAAACTGGTTTTAGGCACCTCCCTAATTCTTTTAATTTGGGAGGGGAATGAATAGTCAAAAGGATGGAAGATAGGTAGTGGGAGGGAGGAGGAACAGCGGCCAGGTGCAAGAGTAATTTATAAAATAGATCATAGAGATTTCATATCAATTTAGCAGCAATCCAATGGAGAATGGGCATGACCTGGGTTGTTTGGTGGGGCTCCAGCAGTGCCAGAGCACACGTCAAGCCAAGATGCCATTAGGATTAGCAGGTCCTTGTCTAAGGGAGCCTCTGAGATTGGCAGGGCCTCATTCCCCATGAAGTTTAGCTACGTGTCCTGTTCCTGCTCCTTCCTCAGCGTGTTCCTTCATTTATTAATTATCCATTGACAGACACAGACCTGAGTTCTTATTCTGCATGAAGGACTTTGCAGATGTATCATAACTGAGTCTCTTCTAGCCACCAAGCATCCTTCTGCCCAGTGTCACTGCCTCTGTTTTGTGACCATCCTTAATTGTAGATGTCTCAACACCAAAACACTGGGGAGCTAAACAAATAGAATCACGGAATTATGCTCAGAACCAACCATTCAAAGATAAATGCAGGACTCCTGCAGGAGATGTTGTTTTGAAAATCTCATGCCTTATGCTTTCTTCCCACCTAGACTTCAAGGAGAGAGCTGGCTTCCCAGATGCTTTGCCTTACTGCTCTTCCCCAAAGCAGTTCAAACAGCCCAGCCCAGACATGTATTTGAGTCCTTGTGAACAGACTTCTTCAATTAATGGGGAAAAACAGCTTTGTGTCAGTGCTGGGAAACCACGGGCTGGTCGACCAGGGGTGATTCATCAGGCAGGTCACAACAAGGCCAATGCAAATTCTAAGATGTGTGTTTCACTAGAATGTTATTGCTAGCACAGTAAACAGGACTACAACACAATTGCGTCAATACTGCAAACAACACGAAACATTGCAAAAGTGTCCAACGTGAAGCAAGAGATTATCACGAATGCCCGAGTCAAGGACTTAAGGTCATATTGAGGAGTAGGATGAAGTTTCAAACTTTACAACCCGATATTGATAACATCAGTTTGTTAGTAACGTGTTTCGCTGAAAGAAAGATGCATAATGTTGTGGAATGGATGAGTTTTGTGTGTTTTATGCACTGGCTTCTGGTCTTTGTGGGAAGATCAAGCAGTTTACAGGGGTAATTATCTCTCTCTCTCTCTCTCTCTCTCTCTCCCCCTCCCTCCCTCCCTCCCTCCCTCCCTCTCTCCTTTGTTTCTTCCATATAATGCACTGGAGAAAGGAAATCTATTTTGTTTTACCTTGGAGCCTGACTGAAGTGAAAATACTTAGTTGTGCAAGGACTGGACAGTGAATCTAACAATCCTTTTCTCAACAAATAAGACTGAATCTTCTCTGTTTTTGTTGGTAATCTTCTTTTTTTCCCTGTTTGACATTTAAAGTTGGTATTTGGAACAATATTTCCAATAGAAATGGCATTTGTTATTTCTCAGGGGCTTGCAGTTTTTTAAAAAAATGTTATTCAGTCCCTTATTTCAGCATTTCATGTGTGAGATCCATACCCACCCAGTGGCCACCAAAGATCAGAGGAAAGGTGTTTCCAATGTCTGTAGCTTATCTGAGCCTCATCTGAGTTATGCAGGGGCCCCACGTTTGTGCATTCAGGTTGGCTCTTCATTGGGGAATAGCTCACATAAGGTTATTGGTATTTCCTGCCCCTGTTAGGCCAAGACTATTGCAATAACAGATTTTCTGGCTGGATTCAGGTATGTTTGCTTCAAGCCCAGACCAGAATCAGGAAATGAAGAGGTGTGTGTGTAAAGGAAAACTACTGGGGTGGAGGTTTGGGGGTGAGGAAAGGGGAATTCGTCAAATTTTTTTATGGCATTGAAATGTTCAACATGGATAAATCATTGGAGAAAAAAAAGGAAGGCCTACACTTAGTGGAAATTACCACCGGTCAGATTCTCCATGGTCACTTCCGATGCTGACACTGCATGAATGGCTGGGTGGGTCTGAGAGGCTACACAGTGTGCATCAGACTAGGAGTTAGAATATTTAGTTTCTTTGTGAGTATTTTCAGTGCTTATACAATTTGGCATAGGTCTTTAAGAAAAAGAGTACCAATTAGAAACACAAAATTAGGTATAAAAGTGAGTATCTATAATGAGAAAAGAAACACTAAGATTTACAAAACTTAAAAAGCTGGCAAATGCCCCATGTATCACAAAATCTGTAAGAATGACACAATATCTTTGCTAGCCTGGTACACTTCTATAATGCTTTTTTCCCAATAATTTTTGTCTGCATACTCTACAGTCACTTCTTGAGATGATAACAATTTTTTAATATTTTTTATAAAGAATGAAATGATAATCCAATCTTTATATGTGAAAACTTGTTTCTCTCCCACTATTCATACCCACATACCTCCAGTGCAGGGTGCTGTAGAATAACCTGTAGCCTATTTGTAGAAGCCAGAGGAGTTGGCACAGGGGTGTGTGTTTGTGTGTGTGTGTGTGTGTGTGTGAGAGAGAGAGCGAGCGCATAAGTAGGGGGTTGGAGAGTGCACACCTGGAAGCCAGTCCCACACCAGGAAGTTTTGCAACAACGTGACCACACACATAAGTGACTTTGGATCACAAAAATTGATCTTATAAAACTTAAACTATGTACATTAAGTCCTCTCTTAATATTGTTGATAGATTCTGTGACTTTAAGTGAAACAAAATAATGAAACCAATTTACCATAGGCTGATAGAAACAATAATTAAGTTTCTATGGCATCTCTTCATTATATCCAAAAGATGTAGAATGAAGTGATGTAATGATGTTTTTCCAGGACCTGCTCATATCCCTAACTCAACTTTTCATTAGACAGATCCTAAAAATCCTCTGGGCCATCCAACGTGAAAGGAACTCTGACAGAGGGAACATTGGAATGGAAGAAACTGGTATTCACCACTTGTGATTTCGTCACCAATTGTGATTAAAGTGTCTCACTTTTACAAATTTTATTGAAATGTATGGCTGATGGAACACTTTGGTGGACCTCTTTTCCTTCTAGGATCTTCAAAGGAACCTATGCAAGAGAAGAGCCCTGATGTTTGACAATCATTAGTTTTACGCTGTGGTCCAATGTGGATGGGAGCAAGTGACTTAACTCCCTGACTTCAGTTTCTCCATCTGTCTATTCCCTGGATTCTTCTGAAGACCAAATAAGATAAGTGCAAAGAGCAGACTCACCTGTTTTGCAGTTTACTCAGAACAAGCCTCATGCACTTCACCTTCCAGATCTAAATGAGATTTTGCTTTCCCCTCAGGACATCGATTCTGTGCATCGCTCTCAAGTGGGGGTGGTTTCTCCCATACCTCATGTAGTCCAGGGCCTGAAGGTGAAGTAGCTGCTGCTTGGTCCTTGTTGCTAATTCTGGATAATTTCTGCTTCCTAATTTCTTTTTTTCTAATAATTTTAATTTTGAATTTGTAGATGACATACAATATTTATATGGCTTCAGGAGTACAACCCAGTGATTACACATTTATATAACTTACAAAGTGACCCCCCGGTAAACCCGGTACCCATCTGACAGCAGGGTGTTGTTCTACATGCTCTTTTTTGGAGAACACCTCCAAACGTTCTTTTTTGGCTGTTAGCCTTCCAGTTTTGTCTACCCGACTAGAACATGGGCTGCATGTCTGTAGATGTTGTCTCCTATCCCCAGGACCTAGAAAAGTGCCAGGCACCTAGTAGGCTTTCAATCAATATCTGTTGAAGTTAAGAGGGAGCATGAAGAATAAAAGAGTGAAAAACATCTGTCTGTGAGGTACATGTTCCCTATGAAATTGAGGGTCCTTATGACCCAACTTTGATTAAATTTGGTCTTAAATTCTAGCTCCAGAAATTAACTCTTGTTGTACATATACCCCTCGGAGACCTTGCCTTTCCCCTCAAATCAGCAACTCCTCAAGGCATCAGAAGACAATAGTTTGACCTGACAATGGTCACATGGTCTGATCTCTGGCAAGCTAAAAATAATATCTTGACCTGAGCTCTATTTCAGCTCCTGAGTCCTAAGCTGGAACTACCTCATGGCTACTTTCTTATGAAAACGGGGACCCCAGAAAGACCTTGGAGCCTACCTTAAGTCCTGGAGAGATGATTCGTCACCTCACCTCTGACCATTCACCTCCCAGCATGGTCCCGAGTCCCTAAGCCTCAGAGCCTACTGATTTTGCCCCAGCTGTGACCTACACACCATTGGGGTGTTCAGGCTTTCGAGCATTAGTTTCCCTTCTCGTTCTCCTGGGTGGTGCCGTTCATATAAAACAGCCAATATCTCTCCACTGCAGTTCTCGGTGTCTGGTGTTTGGCTCTATTAGCACCTGTGGATGACTCTTTCTCTTTGATAACAAGTATTACCTCCATTCGGATCTGCAACCTTCTTGGATTAGACATTAATTTTCCCACCACACATCATTCCAGTCCCATTTTCATGCCTTTGTTTCTGTGTTCTATGTTCTGTACAATATAATATGTCAGACCCTGCCCTTTGGTCTCTCTTTCCAATTTTTTCATTTAAGGCAGCTCACACCTGATATCCTTGACAGAGCTTGTACTGGCTGTTGAAGTCAAGCCAACTTCTTTTTTTGGCTCATATTATACTTGGAGCTAAACACTTCTGTACAGTACTTATCGTAGGTTTTGGCAATAATTGTACTTTGAGTGACAGGAGCCTTAATTTTATCTACCCAAGTAATGCAAATCAGCCTTTAGGGCAGACACCGTTCCTTTCTCTTCTTTTATATCCCCCACCATGGCTAGCCTCTGCTGGATGCCTGGCTTAATAAATATATACTATTGACCTACTGATAATAATCACATGACAATCAAAGGAAAATGTTGAGCTTATTTTTATTTTTAAAGAGAAATTATGTACATGAACACATACACACAAATAAAATACAATTTTATATTCAATCTACAAAGGTATATAGGTAAATAATTGCTGGAATTATTTTTGCTGTTGCGGAGAGAGTCAACAGAAATTCAGTGAATTCTGACCTAGTTTATGCAACATTTGGGATGAAGGCTCCTATATGTTTGAGGAGGGACCAAAAAAAAAAAAAAACCATGGAGGTTTTATAGAGGGAGGTTTTATTATCTTGTGGGGGGAGGGCTTCTTGTACAGGCTCCCCACTGTGTTCTAGGAACCCATCTGTATCAGTGTACCAACTGGTATTGTTGTGAGAGGCTGCATTAGGCTTCAGTGAATTGGTTTTGAAGATTCTTTCAATGTGCTTGCCTCTTTTATGATGGGGGATTTATGAGTGCATCTACCTGCACTGTGCTGAGTGGTCAACAGTTTTTCTGATCTCACCCCAAGTAACTTTTTTGTTTCCCCAGATGAAGAAAGTCCTCGGAGGGAAATGTTTTGCTGGTATGGAAGAGGTGAAACAAAAAAAGACAGAGGCACTAAAAACATCAAAATTGATGAGTTCAAAAACTGTTTTGAGCGATGGAAAAACATCTCAGTAGGTTGTCAAAAATATCTCATTGCATCAAATGGAGAAGAGTACTTGGAAAGTGACTGAAGTTTAAACATGTAAAAATAAATACACAGTCTTTTATAAATAAATTCCAGGGTTTTCTTTTGTCCCCCTTGTATGTGATACAGTCTTGGCGCTGGGGCCAGAGGCCCGGACTGTGCCCAGGACACGTCTTCAGTTTGACGCCTGCCAGGACGACACCAGCACCTGCAGTGACTTGCTCCCCCGCTGGCTCAGCCAGACCCCAAACATTGCCATCTCCCAACGGACCCCATGTAGTGAGAGCCCCTCACGGGCTGGATGACTGGGAATAAAGTTCCAGTATTTGAGGGCGGGGGCACACAGGAATTAGGAGAAGGAAGCAGATGGAACAGCAACTAGAGTTTTGGCTGAAGGAATGAGGATGGAACCCAAAGTATCCGGGTCATCCTGGAGCAACTGTGATTACTCCGAAATGGTTGCTAACAATGAAATCCCGGGAGGCCTTCTAGTTCTGAAGAACTGGCAGTTGGAATTGCTTTCTTTCATTTGACTTCTTGGCTTAGGAGTAGGGATAAACCAGGAATTATATTCTACTATCTTCTGAAAGTTTTTTGGTGAAGAATTATGTGTTAAAAATATCTAACTTCTTGCTTCCTGCATGAGCTTATGCATATGCTGTAAGAGGAAAGGAACTGTGATATTCACGAGATGACAAGGAAGAATGCAGAATTCCTTACCCAGGTCGCCTCACCCCTTGCACACCTGTATTCCATGGAACGTACTCTCTTATCCTTATGAAAAGCATTACACATTCATATGTTCCAGTCAAACAGAAATGAACTGCATTCAAATGCCAAAGAGATAACAGTTATCATCAGATATGGCATTTAAAAATCATATATATCATATAATACATATAACATATATTAATATATAATATATTAAATAATTACCATCACATAATATTAATTATACAATAATATATTCAATCAATTGTATAATATAATATACTATATATTATATAATAATATTAATATATAATATATATAGTGTGTGTACATACACACACACACAAAATATTTTTCCTAAAGGAGGTCTTCAGAATGCTAGTACATGAATTGGAAAGAAATGTGTACAATTACATTTTTTCTAACCAATTCTTTCCTCATCACTGCTTTCAGCCTTTCTATGGTATTTCCAATGGTGACGGTCTTTGATCTCCTGCCAACATCCCTGTATTAATTTGCTAAGTCCTGCAGTAAAAAAAAAAAAAAAAGGCACTACAAAGCAGGTGGTTTAAACAGGAGAAATTTATTGTCTCACAGTTGGAGGTTAGAAGTCTGAGATCAGGGGTTGGTTCCCTCCGAGGGCTGTGAGGGGCAATCGGTTCCATTCCTTTCTCCCAGCTTCTGGTGGTTTGCTGACACATCACTCTGACCTCTGCCTATGTATTTGTCTGTTTTTATGTCCGAGTTTTCCCTTTGTTATAGGGACACCAGTCATGTTGAATTTACAAGGCTCACGCTAACGGCCTCACGGTACCTTGTTTAAATCTGCAAAAACCCTATTGCCAAACAGGGTGTGTTCTGAGGTTCTGGGGTTTAGGACTTCAACACATCTTTTCTGTGGGGCACAACCCAACCCAGAACAACGCTTAGCTACACCCAGCAGATAATCACATTGAAAGGCTGGTGATGGCTCTCACAGCTGTGGTTCGTGGTGTGTGTTGTCCTTGAAATAGTTCAGTCGATTATCTCAGTCGATGATGTTTGCTTTCTAAAGAGAAAGGTTGAGATGTCTACAAGTGTGGCCTCCATGTTCAAGTGGGTACTGCAGGCTTGAGTGCTGTTGGAATAGAAGTTCAAGTGCACTTAGTATATTTGGCCAGTGCACGTGAGAGTAAATGTCCTTTGACTCACATGAGTTCCATCCCATTTCATTACCCAGAATGGCTGAAAAGCAAGAGAAAGAGTGAGAATATAGGACAAAAATAATTTTGAGAAATCTTAGCTTAAGATGTTATCACTTTGATATCTTTTCAAAACTCTTACCACCAGGTGAGTGTGGACCATGTTCTCACGGAGAGTTTACCAGTAATAACATGCACAACATAAAAAGGACTCTTTGTTTTGCTTCTTTGGATTCTGCTCTTGATTAGTTGTTCATCACTTACTCCTGCCTAAGGCACAGTGAATGATCAGCATTCATCCAAATGACTCAGCTAATAACAAACTGCACGCTGGGCACCGTGAGATGACTCACATGAAGCAAAGATCCATTAAGAATGCTGTTCCGAAGGAATATGTTGGGTAAATCCGCATGAATTACCTGGGGGCTGTGTGTACTGAGCTTTCACTGGGAAATTCTTTCCACTTTGCTATATGTTTGAACACTTCTATAACGAAATGTTAAGGGGAAAAATCAAGTAAATCAACTCCCGTGAACAACTTATTTAGAGTTGCTCTTTGGCATCCATTTGCTGCAGAATTAGAGAAGACTCAGAAATAAAGAGACCAGTGCCAATTTTAACTCTCTTTGTAGTTAGCTGGGTAAACAAAGCATTGTTACTTCCGGTTTTGATAGCTATTCTCTCATTTTCAATTATTGGGATGTGGTAAGCAGCCATTTGGTTTTGTTTTATTTTGTTAGGTTTAATTAATAGCTGCCAGATTCCTCCAATCTGCACATTTACAAACTAGTCTACCTATCTTTTTGAAACTGTCTCCATTTATCTGTTTCCTAGGTATGATTATGAATTTGATATCAGGGGTACAATAAAATGCGTATAAAATAGGGCATTCTAGCTTGTGAGCTGTCTTTTTGTCATTTCTAAAGCAGAGTGGCTAAGTACGCAGCGTCTGGAGTCAGATTGCCCAGCTTATCAGAATTTCAGAATTTTAGCTTAGTAGGGCTTTGGGTAAGTTACGTAACTCTTTTGTGCCTTATCTTATGGTTCAGGTGGCGTGAGTTCCTGCGTGCTGTGACTGTTAGTGCCCATAGTAAGAGCTCAGTGAATTTAGATGTCTCTCTCTAGAAAGCTTTATTTTACCTGCCGTTCTCTCTCTCTCCTCTTGTTTCTCCTCTCCTGCGTCTCCATCTCTAACCCTATGTCTATCTCTACCCCATTTCTCTGTGTGTCCAAATCTACATCCTCAGACTAGAGCCGTGTTGATGGAAGTGGCCTTCCTCTCGTGCAGACACTGACCCTTGGGTGGCTTTGGCAAACCCCATCCTATCCCCTCCCCGTGATGAACAGTGTCCTTCTTTGTGCACGGAACTCCCTCAGCGTCTTGTTTATGTCTCTCTACCTCACAGATAACTGTTCCCTGCACGAGCAGTTGTTTTCTCCACCACCACTATTTTGCTCTTCACCATTTTGACCTTTTCCGCAATCAGTTCTTTTCTCTGCAATCTCCTGGTCTATAGCAAGTTCCCTTCAGATGTTGGATGAAATATTTAGTCACATCTCTTACTTGACACACAATCAATCCACCAATATTTATGTCAGTGCCCTTACGTTGAAGCCATCAAAAACTGCCTTCCTTTTTTATGTATAAAAGTAACATGAGAATAATAATGGTAACAGTAATAATAATGAAACACTAATAATACCCCCCCATTAAGTTAAACTGGTTTATACGTAGACATAGGTTTTACAAATGCAAATTACAAAATGTCTAAACAGTGAGCTTGTGACCAGTATGTAGGCTAATGAAAAGTTAATGATCCAAACATCAACTGCCCCAGATATTGCAATACGTCCCCGCCATATGGCCAAGCAGGCTGACATAGAATACCTGGCTGGGAGAGGGTGGGAGTCAGAGCACAGACAGGGGACTGGCGGTGGTGACAGAAGAGCCTCATGGCCACCCCTCAGTGGGAGAGAGTGATTTTCTTACTGTTTCCTTTAGAGACTTAAGCTGAGCTGTAATGCCTCAGAAACATATATTGTTCACATTAATTAATAAAGTCCTGACTAAAAGTATCTCATTCACTTTCAGGGGACCATTGTCAGAGGTAACTGATACAGTTTCTTGTCTTTGTCCTTGGGCTCAAAATTCACAAACAGGGTTCCTGTGCTCAACTTTCATCAATGAGGTCTGAGGACTCTCTACTGCTTGACCTGGGGTGTGTGCATCTTCAAACTGCAGATTCAAAATCAACAGGTGGTTTTGACATGCTCTGGAGAGTAAGGGCCACTGCCTTCTGGACCTCGGGCCCAAGCAGGACCCATTTCCCATCTGGGGGAGCTACACACACACACACACATACAACTGCCATAGTAATAAGATTTTATATACACATCACTAAGGTTGCTTGACCTTGAGATATCCTGCCTTTTGTCAAAATCAATTTTTATAGTTGCGGCGATATATCAGATTACTTTAAAAAAGAATTCCCTAGAAATATGACATTACAGTAACTCCACAGCTAAACCCTATGGGTTTGAGTCAGTCCTTTCCTGGAAGCAGATGAGGACCTCACTTGGGACCACGAACCCTGCTGGCCATTGACAGCTTCCAAAAGTGGAGTCAGCCCAGGTCAAGGGAAAGCCTTAGTCACTTCAACAGAACATCCTAATTCTTCCTGATTAATTGAACTCTGTGAACAACGGAAGGAGGATACTGGAACTGGATCAAGGAATAGTGCCTTCTTGGTATAGAAAGCCTCACTTAGCTCTTGAAGACTCACTCCTGCAAGGCTAAGGGGAGGCTAGCTTCTTCCCTGTGGATCAGTGAAGAACTTTTGTGGAACAGGGAAAGGATCCGGGGGTGGAGCCCTTGCAACCTCTGTAGCAGGTATGAGGTTGAGGGAGCCGGGCAGCCTTGCTCCTGGGGCCAACTGGAGTCAGAAGTCCCCACCAGCTCTCCTGCCAGCTGTCCCCCACCTTCATCAAGTCCCAGCTTTCTTCAGAAAAATCATCTTCAAAGTCCCTTTGCACGAAGGTCCACTGTGCTTCAATTGCACAGTCTGCATAAATAAAATGCTTTGGCTCTCTTTTTGTCTCCAAAATGGCAATCTGGGGACTTGGACAAATAGGAATGTACTCGAAATGCCTAGGATGGAGGTGTGTTTAGTTAATGAGGAGTTTAGTTCAGTTAATTGTGCTTTTTTTATGTCTCCACCCGTAACACTTCTTAAATTTGCATTTCCAGCTACAGTGTGGTGGTTTTCAACTCTGGCTGCACATTGGATTCATCAAGGGAGCTTTGAGACAGCCCAACGCCCAGGCCCCACCTTGGGAAAGACTGTGATTTAATTGGTCTCGGGTAGGGCCTGAGCATTTTTTCAAAGCTTGTAGTTTTCAAAGCTTCCAGGTGATTCTGAGTGTAGTCAAAGTTGAGAACCTCTGCTAGCCTTAGGATATGACACTTATAAAAGTCAATTCTACTAAAATCAACCACCATCACCAATAAGAAAACTTGATTTGACAACGTCCTAACAGCTGAATAGTTTATGCAGACATTACTCTCACCTTATGATTTTTCATTTGACTATATTTCATAACTTAAATGACAGGAGCAGAATTCCAGGATTCAGCACCCAACAAGATGGAGAGAAGATCTCCCTCTACACAAAAGTGAAGTAGTAGTAACAATTCCGAAATTCATATTTTTATACTGTTTAGAAGCAGAATTCATCAAAAAATACAGTTAGCAAAATTGCTGGAGACAACATATTTTTTTCAATTTGCCCCTAAAATTTGTAACCTCAAAGCTTTGGAGAATTTAGTCTCTCAGTAAAGTCCAAAAAGTGTAACAACATTACCTGTTTCCAGTTAGGTTACATTTGATTGATTTGGGGGACGTTAGTCTGGAGCAAATCTACGTCCACAGAGCCAATTCCAAGCTGTGAAACTTCCATTTGGCCACATATGTTTATCTCCTTTCAGAAGCCGGTTAATAACTTTCATCAGGGTGATAGCAGACAAGAGTAAGGTTGGTTTGGCTTTGGAGAACAGTGTTTGCATGAGATAATAATTCACCAGGTTCCATTTGATGAGAGAGGTCCACTGGACTCCTGCCTGGTCAGCTGAGAGGGCAGTAATACGCCCTTTCTATCTGATGGTGCTCCCGTCAAATTGATGGACAGAGTTTTATGAGTTCAATTGCTGGCTTCTGAGGTTGGTGATGGATAAATGTAAAGAATTTATGAGTGCTAAGTTGCTAACCTCTCGGAAAATATGAGGAACACACACTATAAGCCTTTTCTAGAGGGTGAGGGGGCAAGGGAAACAATCGGGCAGATAGAACACAAAAAGGACCAGACTTTTTAAGTGAAGTCATTTAGATGGCATCCTTAGTGAGTGTCTGCCCCTATGTTGAACTGAAGGCACTTAACATTTGGCAGCTGCAATCGCTTAATAACTGCACCTTTACCATGAGAGCTGGGGGGTGGGAAGGGGGTAGAAATTCAATATAATCACTGCTAACATCCTTTTAAAGCCAAAGTCACAGAGGGAAGTCATTGGAGTTAATGAAAATGGAGTTTTAGAATGAAAGTGCATGGGACTTGATTCAGTAACTTAATTAAACTTATACTTTAGATTATCTCATTTAAATTGCCTGTGTCTCCATTTATGGTCCGAATCCCTGGCCTTTACTCAGTAAATGGAGTTTTCCTAATCCAAAGTAATGAAGATCTGTTTACCTTTCCTTTAGGGCCCTGCTGTGTCTCACCACCAGCCAAGGCCACCTGATTGCCCCCGCCCCACCCAGTCCTTCCGAAGACAATCTCTTTCAGAGCAGTGCTGGCTGTCAGAGAATGTGAGTGCCTGCCGGGACCCGAAGCTCCAGCACCGACTGCTCTGGTGCTCTCTCCCACAGGCACGGTGTGAGGGCTTCACTCTCTGAGACTCTGGTTGGTTGGTAGCTATGGGAGCCTGCATTACTTGTGCAGCAGGATACATACTCCCGAGGGCACCCAACACTCCCAAGAGCAAGAACCATGGGGACTTTACCAACACATCAGGTGGGAACTAAATGTTCATCTAGAATGAAAATGAGTCTTGCCCAGCCATGCAAGGTACTTTATTCCAATCGCAAAAACCAACTATATGAAATCAGTTAGTGAGACCTCATGGTTAGCTGATGACGATGAATTTCTCCTGGCCTACGTTCAAACATCCCTTAGCGTTGGTTGCTGTTTCTCTCCTTGGAAAGTAGGAAGTGTGGCAGAGCAGACTGGCCGGTAAGCAAAGGCCCAGGTGGAGAGGGAGGGAGCAACCTGCCCCCCATGGCTTTTGCGGAGTTCCCAGGGGAGGGGTGGAACAGACAGCAGCCCTTCCCATAACTTCTCCCTCCTTTGCCCCCAGTAAGGCAAGGATGACTAGAGTCGTGAAAATGGTGCATATCATGGTAGAATAATAGGCACACGTTTCCACTACAAGAGGGAATCAGGTTTTCTGGTCTTTCAGAGCGCCAGCTCTCAGAGGAAGCGTGAAATGACTGTCTTCAAGCCCTTCTGTTCACCTCATTCCTCTTATTCCTTTGAGATTTTCAGAAAATCTGTTATGATTAATGATGAATTGATTTATTGTTACCTTTCTGTAAGACAATATTATCAGAGATATATTTTTGGATTAATTTAAACACACATACATCCATATTTGTGCTTTCATTATAATGATCTGCTTTCTCCACTTTTGTCATTCTTTGTCAATAACTTGCAGATATATATGAACCACTGAATTATGGTTATTCACTAACTTTCCATAGAATAGGCAAGGCAGCAATATAGACAGTGATCAACTGAAAAGGCATTTGTTGGGTAATCACTTCAGGCACTGAGCCCAGGTACTGCGGTTAGTACAAAAATGTAGGAGACTTGACCACTCTCCCCTGGGCCTCTACCTAAAATAAAGGAGATTAAGCTACGGGTACAAATACTAATTCAAAGTAGGAAGTGGCAAATGTGAAATACAAGGAAAGTACTATGAGATTTCTGAGGATGGTAAGCTCATATCTGACTTGTGGGCCCATGGGTGGAGGACATGCTTTCTGCACTGGACAGGTAATGAGGGTGGGTGGAGATGGGGCGGGCACCCCAGGTAGTGGGAGTAGTGAGAGTAAGTGTGTGGACCCATGAAAGTGCTGGGCACTTGCTGGACCCATAAATTAGCTGTTTGGTTGTGGTGTGGAGCACATGTCTGAAGTTCTGCTGGAGCAAGATCTTGAGAGCACCTGGTGTCAAACTAAGCAGTTTAAAATATACCAGTTTCGATGGCCAGGTATAGAGACACTGATTTTAGTCTTTTCAGAGCAGGAAATACCCTGGTAGCCTCAGACATCCCCAGGTTGGACCTGGCGTGCCTTTGGTGAGCTCCTGACATCTGACTGCCCTGAGTCACACCCTGCACAGCCACCCACCTGCACTGGCTGGGTGCCCTCGGGGGCCTCCATCTCAGTCCACCAGAATGTGACCCTAGCATCCATCTAGCGTGTTGGGGAAATACGTTCTTGTCCCACTCTCTGACCTGCCCACCAGCTGCTGGCTAAGACTTGTGAGTAAGATGGAAGCATGTGATTCATCCAGTGCTCTGCTTCTTCTCACCCCACCACATCGGCTTCCCAGGGTTCACCTTCCAGTGGGGCGTTCGTTGTATTACATGAGGAGGCCTCTGAGAGCAGGAAGGAGAACTTTCATCTTCATCGTGCTTCTCAAAGTTTGCTTTTTTCCTTAAAGACATCTAAATAGCCGTTAGAAGAAACATCAGTGGAAAGACAACTTTGGGGCACTTATTCATGAGTACTTTTTTGAATTAATGGATGCATGGAATGTTTCCTATATGATAGACACTGTACTAAGCCTGCATTTTATTAATCCTTTTAAACTTTCAGAGATGTGAAGAGAAAAAAAAACATGTTTAACATCAAAACAACAAAGTCCCCTTATGTTACCATTTATAGTTGCAAGAATTAAGTGGAATAATATATTCAGAAGTCTTAACACATTGCATACAGTCATCACTAGCTATTATTACCACTAATAACTCCATGTGCTGTCAACCGTCTGGCTCAAAGAAAGATTTTTTTAGTTGGATATGATATATTTTGCTTCTCAGTTTTAGGTTTTACTATTTTTTATCCTCAAAGGATTGACACACTTTTTTGGAAAAGGTCGGAGATTTGGTTTCTTCCAAGTTACGACAATCATTACAATGTGTCCCAATGTAGATGCTTTGGTTGCTAAGGACTGTATAAATCAGGGTAAAAAGTGGGCTGATGACAACTGTCATTTTATTTTATTTTTTTATTTTTGTCGCTTGGAGGAAAAAAAGCAGTTTGGCAGATGTTCGGGCTTGTGTCTGAGACATCGGAGCAACGCTGTGAAAATGAATCAGTCAGCGTGACGGCAACCTTGTTTGACTTCTGGACTAAGCTGCCACCCCGCAGCTGTACTTCGCTGTAATTATCAGGGGCCTGCGAATGCAAATGATTGTGGTTTCTCTAACATCCGCGTCGGCAGTTCACAATGCAGAGCATTCCAAGTCTTCCTCTTCCCTAGAGGTTATAGGGTAGAGAGCCCTTCCGCTGATCCTGAGCAGGAATCTCTGCAGGAAAATGATTTTCCAACACCACAAGATTTTGCATCAATTATCCAAGGACAAAATAGCTACAAAATAGAATCTTAACTTGATCTAAGTCTAGAGAGTTGTGAATCTAGATTTAGAGACATCATAAAGAGAAATGGTTACTAGGTCAAGGAACTGATGTGCAATGATGTGTAATCCTAGGGTTTTATTTGTAGCATGCATGTTATATGAACATGTTTTATATAAAAGTCATGGGGAGGCAAAAAGAGGGAAGAAATTAATTTTCTGCCTAAATACAAAAACAAAAACACAAGTTGAAAAAAGGGAGTTAATTTTAACATCAAAGTGCTCACTCACTTTGTCTCATAGAAACAACAAAACACAAATACATCACATCAGACTGGGTAGGAAAGTTGCAAAATCTTGTCATTTCCATTTTTTAAAAAGGGGAACCAAATGTGTGTGGCTTACTCAACTTTTTCCTAATGCCAAGCTTTCCCCTTTAAATAAACATTATGGAGATTTGCTGACTCACAGCACTTACTTTCTGATTGGTTGTTTAAGAGCCAAAAATGATGCCACCAAGAAAGGACATACTAACAATGAAAATTATTTATATACACAAGTAATATAATCTTATACATTTATGTCTGTTAATTGTCAAAAGTTTGCATGAGATCATCTCTTAGAGAGTTGTTTTTCAAAATACTAAGCCAAAATCATAAGTCTATCAACAGCTTTTAAATGTGCAGGTGAAGAAGCCTCACCTGATTTTCCACCTCTGGCAGGTCAGGCACATGTGTTCATGCTCCCACAATACTTAGGATTTGCATTATGCCGTTGGCACCACAGCACTTAACGTTTACTGGCTTAAGTATCGCTCTCCCCAACCTTGTAAATTTCTTGAGAATAGGGACTGTCTTGCCCATGTTGGTCTCAGCAAGCAAACCAAAGGCCTTATCAGCCAGCAGATGGAAGCTTCTGTGTATGAGCTGCTGGGTTTTTATTTCAGGTCTTTACATTCCAGGGCTCAGACACCTGTAATTTCATTGTCAGAGTCAGGGCTAAGAAAGGAGCATCCACCGTGCTCGTCTAAAGTGAGGAGTACAGGGCTAAGTCTTCGTGAAGACACATGCAATTATTTAAATAATGAAGATGAAAAATTAAAGCAGAGATGGGGAACCACAACAGCTTCCTGCCTGCTTTCATTCCTTTTCTGCATTGCTTCCCAGTGAGCTTTTAAAAACGCAAGTCTAATTCATTCACTTCTCTGCTTAAAACCTTCAATGCATCCAAGGGTACATGGGATAAAGGCCAAAGCCTTCACCTGCTGGTGAGACCTTGAGTGACTGGCTCTTTTCCCTGCCCACTGGAGCCGCTCTCCTTGAGCCTCTGCACTCCACCACACATGCTCTCTTTCAGTTCATTAAAACAGAAGGCTCCCTCCTGCCTCAGGGCCATTGCACCTGCTCTTCCCTCTGTCTGAATCATTGGAGTCTGCCAGCCCTTCTGCTGTCTTTGGCTGCACACCTCTTTTGTTTGGCCAGCCCAGAGATTATTAAATTGTGAATTTGAATGCGCTAAGGCCAGTCAGCTTCTTCCAGTCTGCCCAGAGCCTTAATGTTTCCATCAGTCTTACCTCTGATGGAAATTATTTATGGATGCACACGTGTGTTACCCGCCTGCCACTCGGAAGGAATTTTAGTTTGCAATCCCTGGCCTAATTAAGTTCTACAAATCAAGCAGCAATTTACATGAATGTCACTTCCTAAAAGTCCTTACAGCCCCACACTCTCAAAGCATCCTGTACTTTCCCTTCATAGCAGTTAGGTGTTTAAAACCTGTCTTCCTGCCAAAGACTCTCTACCAGTGTATTCTCAGCTCTTTACATACAGAAGACATTCATTTATTGAATGGATGTATGATAAAATGAGAATATTCTAAAACTTAATAATGTAAATAATTCTCTAAAACCTTTAAATGAAAATTACAGGCAAACATCTGTGAGATTTGCTGGACCCTAATCTTTCCAGTAGGCATGGTGAACTCCTAACTGTTAGATGATAATACTGTGTAAAGCTTATATGGATAGTGATTTTGTGCGAATGAACTGTGTTCCAAAGGAGAGAAGGAACAGGGAAACTGAGGACTCCAGGCTCCCTACACCTAATTAAATTCAAGCATCTCTCCTCTTTTCATTATTCACGTTCTATCTTTTATGTAAATACAATGGACTTCTACACAAGCTTTTCCTGAACAAAATTTTCATCAGTATTGAGACAATGTTTTTCTTATAAATTATGGTATCAATAGCCCCAAGAATGGTGCCGGGCACTGAGGGTATGATTCTTAAGTGCTATATTTGGTGAATAATATCTATGTATGGTAACCTACTTTTGGGTGAAGATGTATTTTCAAAGCTAGGATCAGCTTTATAGTGTGTTTTAGAAGCAAGAAATGGCAATGCTTTTCCATTGTAGGTAATATAAGCATTGACTGCTCTCTACTGAGTGTTTCCTCCAATCCAATTACAAAAACAAAACAAATTACACCACTTTCCAAACTATATTAATGCAGGCCCTTTAAATGCATTTTAGAAAACTTTGGCCATGGTTCTTCTGAGTGCTACATTATGCTGTCTGTCTGCAGTCATATCCAAAATGCAATGAATGGATTATCTTCACAGATATGTTTTTATTTGCAAATGGATCAGAATGTGCCTAAAGAATGGTTCACTGAAGTATTTGTTCAGAAAGTATGAATTATTATTATCATTTGGCCTCATTGTGTTCAATGCAAACTGACATAAAGTGGACAACTTTCCATAGCAATATGGTATTTTCTTAGTGTGATAATTAGCAGTAAAACATAGAATAAAAGAAACTATATGAAGTAGTGTGTGCCATGTTCACCGTGCCAAATATCCTCCATTCCATCCTCCCACCAGCTGCTCCTCACCCTCTGCACCCTTCTCCACCCTGGAGGCAGACCTTGCAGAGAACTTTTAACAGGCTCACTTGCTCTCTGTTTCCCGGTGGGTTTGTCCAATGCGGAGCCCCTGCAGGAGACCAGAGGAAGGAGCACAGTTAGTTCAGTTTCTAAGCAAGTTGCCCTGCTTCCTCCATGAAAACTGGCCTTGAGCTGGTGGCATAAGACCACCAAAGGCCCAAGGTCACAGTTCCTCTCCAGGTGACCTCTTCCACACTCTCTCCCACTGGGTTCACCTCCCTCCTCTTGCCCCTTCATGCTTGTAGGTTGTAACACCTGCTATGATTAGCCCAGGAACACCTCACTTTTCTGTGGTTTCCCACATCTGCCCATATCTCATAACTAAACCCTCCTGGAGTGTGTCATTTGCTTTCTGTTGGGTCCTTGGTTGGTGCATCTACTAGGGCTTCCATTTGCCATCTCTCTCATTTTGATCAGGAATCCTAGTTAAGGTGAAGGCCTGGCATTTACTGGTTTAACTACTTGGTTTCTTTAGTTTGCTTTAATATATTTTGATCTCCACAAAAGCAGTTGTCTTAGTCTTTTAAACAGCAGCGTATCATAGCATATAAAAGTTCTCTAATGTAGTTATCCAATACCCTATTGTTGAGCTTTAAAAAAAATTTTTTTCCTGTTTTTATTTCCACTGTACATCCTTGAGCATACATCTTTTACAAGATAAATTCTTAAAAAAGAATTGTTGGGGAAACATTTTCTTTTTTCAAAGGATAATACCACTAAGCTACTGCGACTAAGAATGCGCTGCATTGAGGAATTGAACTTTTTAAAGATGTTCACCAACGAATTAAGACTTTGCTTTTTGCTTTTTATTCTCTAGATTTGAGTAGCATAGCACTTTTAAAGCAAAAAGAAAAAGAAAACTTTAATTCTAGAAGAATTACAGCTGTGAAAATACTGGCTTACAAAACAAACACCTAATTTTTTTGAAATTGCTTTCAATTACTGGTTCACCATAAAAGAAAACCCATTAACATAACTGGCAATATGTACTTTCTAGATTATAATTATAGAAACACACCACTATTTCTCTGGAATTTATGGACCCCTGGAATTCATCCATGTAATTTCACAAGGAAAAGACAACTATGTTCCTAACTGTCTCACACATACCCAGCATTTCAACTTATCTTGCAGGCCCTTATTTTTGTGTTTCCTTCCTTCCTTCCTTCCTTCCTTCCTTCCTTCCTTCCTTCCTTCCTTCCTTCCCTCTGCTGGGGGTGAAAAAGACTGAGCTCCAGCCCTCTTAACTGCCACACCTCGTGTATGTGGAGCTTCAGGACAGCCTAATTAAGGACTGGATGACACGCCTGGTTGAGGACCCTGGTCCTCATCAGTGTCCGTCTGAACTGTCATGGTTGGAAAAGATGGTAGGGCTGCATGTTGTCTCAAACACAAGAGATACAGTGAATATCGAAACGGCTACTATGTTTTGGGCACAACCTGTGTAATAGGTGGCAAAGGGTAAATAAGAATTTACTCATCTGGGGGATTTCTGCAAGGTCCCCATTTTTCCCCACCTCTTTTCTTCATGACTTATTGAGGATTTGCTATATGTCTGGCATTATGCTTGGGATAACAAATAAAGCACTGAATAAGATAAGACTGTTTAGAGCAGAAGTTTTTACATTTTTTTCCAGTGTATTTCCTGAAGTAATTTTGAAAAACTATATGCCCCCTTGTAGATTTTTCAGTGGATGTATTATCTTAAAATCAGACTGGCAAAGGGTGTAATTTCCAATATTTGTGACTATAACAAATCCATTACTCTGGGATAAATTTCTTCAAAATATGAAACTTTTCTGTTACCAACCCCATTAAATTAACATGTATTAATTCTGAATTCCTACCAAGTTTGGATGGGGAAAAAAAACATAATGGTACTTTTATCTAATGAAACGGAACTAAGAAAGGGCTGCCTAGGTCTTATCATTCACCACCCCAACTGTATACAAGTTGCTGAGACACTTAAAGCAGCTAGTCTCCTGGCTCTTCTGTTAATGCCTGAGTTCACAGTCACAGGATTTTATAATTTTAAAGAGAAAGCTTAGGGAATATATATATGTTCCAGTATTCTACTGTCCAGCAGAGACAAATGAGACTCAGAGGTGCAAGGTGGCTTGCCAAAGCCTCCCAGATGGGTGGTGGGTTTGGGATCCTCGGTTGTCATTTGGTGACCTGTTTGTTATTGCATGATTCGAAGTGCTGCAGCCTCTTTAGTAGGCTTGAGTAAAAGTTCATAGGAGCAAATAACAACAGCGAAAACCATAACAATCCTGGTATATAAGAATGAAAAAGGTCTCAAATACGGTCATTTCTTTTTTAATGGATGCAAATAACAACAGCAAGAATAGTAATACTGTATTATTACATACAAATGAGGCAAAGTCATAGATCCAATCATTTCTTTTCACTTTCTCTTGCATTTTTACCATTTTATTTCTTCCACACTATCTATAAAACATTTTATTTGAAACTTTAAACTAGTTTTTTACATTTCTATTTGGACCAAATGTTTCATCTCTCTTTAATTTTCACACCCTCTATTTCACTGAGAAAAATGGAATACATTTAACGATAAAGGTAAAACCTAGAAAGATTCATTTTCATCCCTTAGTGTCCTAGGTAATGCAGATAACTTGACAAATAATGCAATCTTGAAAAATAATTTTAGGATGCACCTATGAGCTAATCAGTAATGGTTCAATCCAGTGATTAGAAGAAGGTTTTAAGATCCTGTTATACTAGTAAATTAACTTATTTCTGTCTAGCTCAATTATTATCAATAATATAACAGCCTCCTGGTATAGTCAAAGCTTTATTTAGTTTTCACTTTGAAACTGTAGAACTTTTTCAAAGTGAAAAACTAATAAAGCTTATAAACTACTATGAAAATCCTATAGGAATGCTTTACAGAGTTACTATTTAAATTAATAAAAGAGACTTCAAACATATTTAATTACTGTTCTTATTTCTGATACAATTTTAGAAATGAGAAAATTAACAAAAAGAGCTGTATTATAGACCTTCCTAGCTGGCTACTGCTATTCATACCCAAATTTGTTACTTGTCATGCAGATGTCTTTATCAGGTGTGGGCACTGACATACAATAGAAACTACTGTTTTTAGTGTTACATTTACTATATTTTTTATTGCTCCCAGGATAACTGAAGTTAACGTTTAGGGAAAATGTTCACTGAGAATAAAATTAGGTTATATATAAATTTATAATATGAAATGGAGTTTGTACTGAGGATTCCTCACTTGAAGAAAACCTAAAATAAAACCTAAGCTAATGAAAAGGAATCTGTGTGGGGTGGTAATTCATGGCACAAATTTTTTGAACCGTAAAATTGCAATGCCCCAAATGTCAAAAGGGAAATTTATTTTGAAAATCCCTTTGAGCATAATGTTTGACTAAAGTGAAGGACATCTGTTTTATTTGTTTAATTATTTAATTAAAAAATTAGGTAAACTATTATTTGGGCCTCCTCAATAGATGAGTTCTCTAAATGCTCATTTTAATCATATTTTCTCCCTAACTGCAAGCCTACATATTCCTAATCCTATTACTTTGTGGGTCAGAGAGAACTTGTCACCTTTATTCCAAATGAAATTCCTTTATGTCTGTATTACCAATATCTGACCAAGGGCCCAGCTAGACACAAAAACAAACGTCCCTTTTCTTTAGGTCTCCATCCTTCAGTCCTACAGGAAAAAAGCAAAGAAAAGAGAAAGAACAACAGAAGGTTTGAAGTTAAGAGCTTTTTCATTAAAAACACCCAGTTCTACAAAGGGCTGGCTACCATACAAATCCCTGAAAATGGAAAGGAAGAAGTCTGAAGACATATTCTTCTTTGCTGCACACAAATTTCCCCAGGGATGGGAGTTGGGGGTTGGGATGGTTTGGAGTGGTGAAATTTACTTCACATGAAATTTAACAAAGCTATGTTTAGAAGCTGCTCTGAAATCATAGCAATATTGTGAGCTAAGGTGCACTTAAAATCTGTGCTATCATTGCCTTTTCATAACCTAGTTCTCTGGTGTGGAACTATTATGCTTAAGTATAATATCAGAGGTGTGCTGTAAAAGATGATCGTTAAATTTTCAGGAATTGCATCAGCCAGTTGTCAAACAGTCATGATTAAAAATTAAATTATGTAAACTTAAAATTTAAATCATGTTCAAAAGAAAGGTAATAAAAACTTAAAACCTATCATTTGTAAATATGTTTTCCCATACAGTCGGTTCTCTTTTTATTTTAATACTGTTTTCTTTAGCTGTGCAGAAGCTTTTTATTTTGATGAGATCCCATTTGTTTATTCTTTCCTTTATGTCCCTTGCTTCAGGGGACATATCAGTAAAAATGTTGCTGCGTGAAATATCTGAGATTTTCCTGCCTATATTCTCCTCTAGGACTTTAATGGTGTCACGGCTTATATTTAATCTTTTATCCACCTTTAATTTATTTTGAAACACCAATCCAAAAGAACCTATGCACCCCAATGTTCATAGCAGCACAATTTACAATAGCCAAGTGCTGGAAGCAACCCAGGTACCCATCAGTAAATGAATGGATCAAGAAACTATGATACATTTACACAATGGAATTCTATCAGCAGAAAGAAAGAAGGAGCTCCTACCCTTTGCAACAGCATGGATGGAACGTCATGCTAAGTGAAATAAGCCAGGAAGTGAAAGACAAATACCATATGATCTCACCTTTAACAGGAACCTAATCAACAAAACAAACAAACAAGCAAAATATAACCAAAGACACTGAAATGGAGAAGGGGTTGATAGTCACCAGAGGGGAGAGGGGAGGGAATTTCAGGGGAAAAGGGGAAGGGTTTAGAACAACAACTATAAAAGACACATGGACAAAAACTGGGGGGGGTGGAAATGGGAGGGAGGTGGGGAGGGCTGGGGCAGTGGGCTGGGATGGGAGTAAAAGACAGAAAACTGTACAAGAACAACAATTAAAATAAAAAAACCTATCATTCCATTTGACTATTATTTATGCACTTGAGGTTATTTATGTCTATAGTATTGACATTAGGATTGCCAGATAAAATCCAGGATGCCTAGTTACATTTGAATTTCAGATAAACAATGAATGATTTCTTCATATAAATATGTCCCAAATATTACATGGAAATACTTATACTGTACTAAAATAATTATTTGCTGTTCATCTGAAATTTAAATTTAACTGGGCATTCTGGCTTTTTATTTGCTAACTCTGGCCCGTTCTACAACATACTTCTTTCTAATTGTGCATTCAGGGACTTTTCATTGATAGTTTGCAATCAGTCGCAGTGGGTGTCTCTTCCCCACAGATACCAGCACAGCCACACATCCGGGTTCCCAGCCCTGAACAGCAGTCAAACATTTAGCAGCATGCTACTTTGTATAATCAATTTCAATAATCTTTAACAGTATTGCACGACACTGTCTGGATACTTAAAGTGACTAGATTCTTTGGTCACTATGATAAAAATGTTGGTTTATACATATGACCTTGTGATTTTCTCTATGCTCATCATTCCGTGAAAAAAGCAATACCATTTGCAGGAAACTTCTAATAGAGAACATTCACCTGAAGTTTTGAGAGAAACTATATTTTGCTCAATGTCCATTGACAACTATAAAAACAAACATATTTTTAAAACCGTCTTAAATATTTCCTCTACAGAAATCCAATTATATCTCCATATCTGCCAGTATTCAATTCATATTACTATATACCTTTTGAGCTAAAACAACATGAAGGATTATAGAGAGAGTATTAAACTTGGGGTAACAAGTTATTTAATATAAGGAAAATGTATAAGAAAAGCTTTGGTTTCCTTGCTCACTCATCTCTGTTGTGGTATATATTGATGCTTCTCATACTATTAATAAGTGTCTTAGGGGATGCAGCAGGCTAAATACAATTGTTTGCAGGTCAATTAATTGGAAATATTTACAGTTTTTCCCCTTTAAATGAAATGAGTGAAACAAGAGAATGGATCAATTAATCATTTTAGTAGCTGGGCTCTGAGTAATCGAGGTCAGTGACCTTGGTGGGCTGATCAATGAATCTGATCCCAGGGAAGACTGGCAAGATCAGGTTTCTGGTTGCCTTGTTTTAATCATTTATCGCGCCCTATTCTCCACAGAGAGTGGCACAGGGCTAGCAGCTCCAAACTCAGGTTCATCAATATTACACAACACATGCAGGTGTTTCCAGGACAGCTAAGTCAGAATAGAACTTTTCACTAGAAAATGTGAAAACCAAGGTAATTTTCTTCTAAATATGCAACAGGCACAGAAGTGCATATTAGCATTACTTTAGCTGAAATTTTTACCTGATTCTCATTTGCATCTTTCCATATTTTGCAACAAGATCATTATTCTCCTCCAACTCCTCCTCCTCCCTCTTCCTCCTTCTCCTTTTTTAATTTCAAAAATCATAAGACCAATATTTTAAAAGCATGGGTAGTCATTTTCTTCATACAGATTTAAACTAAATGCCCACTCTTTTTCACACACTCTTGCTTACTATGGGCTGAGCAAGTCTGGATTTGAGGAATGCTCATACTTTAGTCATACTCGTTTTCTTCCACCAAACGAGATATTAAGTTTTGTCTCCACATACAAAGTATTGTATAAAGAAAAACTGAGAGAATTCTAACAACAGCCAAACAAAAACAAAAAACAAACCTTGGTTGCTTTGAAAACAGACATTTGAAAGAATAAGATAAAATAAAGTAGCCAGTGAGTTTTTTTTACCTGAATCAAACCACTTAAAAAAATGGGTCTAGAAAATGGGTCTAGAGATAGGGCTAACACTTAATCTCCAACGGTCACAGGAGCAGGAATTTTTCTGCACCCATGAACAATGCGGTGGGTGTTCAAACCCAAAGAAAACAGTACTGAGTCTTCTCTGTAATTGCAAATTCCGGAAGGTAATTCCCCTCTGTGCAGCTAACATTCCATTTCCAAATTCTCTAACTAATTATGAAGATGTGACATTTTAAGGATGGAAAATATTGAATATTATTCTTACTGCTGTAAAGAATATAATAATACACATAGACTATAAGAAAGAAACCCGGTGTCATCTCCTCTTCTTTTTCTGTATACACACAGGACTAACATAAGCATTTAGACTTGGTCTAATACTGAGCATAAATCCATAAAAGGAATTATGCTTTGAGAAGTGATCTAAGAAGAAAAGATGAGAGGAGAGGTTCCAAAAAGGAACATAAGTTGGGCTGGAGAGGTATATAACTTTACAGCCAAAGAGGAGTCATCTATTTGAACTTTCCAAATAGCACAAAGCTTGAATGCTTGAGATGAAAATGTGCCATTTGCCTGGGTATGTACCACTTCAGAATGACTGTGGTCTAATACTCTTTTTTTTACTGAACTTCACTTCAACAGTTAACAGTATTTCACTTTTATCTAGCATTTTATAGTTCATGTGACACTTTCATACAACAGCTAAAATATTTATTAAATAGTTTGGAATGTGTCATTTTCTTATTTAATTTTCACAGCAATTGCATAGCATGAATTCTATTATCCTGATTTCACAAATGAAGACCAGTGAGTACAGAGAGATGAAGTGACTTGCTTCTTAGCCACTCTGCTCTCATGCTCATTTTAGTCCTATGACAAAGCTGTAAGTGCTACCAGGCTTGCTGAGAAGTGCAACTGATGATCAGGGAGACTGGGAAATTTGCTCAAGGTCACTCAGCTAATAAACAGTACAAGTGGGGCACTAAGCCAAGTTTTTGAATTCTTTCCAGTTGTTTCAAGTGACATCTTTGTGAATAGAAAACATGGGACCAGCTGGTAAAACATTCAGTTGGCTGGTGATAATTTTTGTGTGAGTCTGAAATCTTTGAATCTATATAATATACACAGATGCAATGAATATAATTTAATTTTAACCTTATGTAAGTAGCTTTAGGGTATCACATATAACATTCTACCCTGTCTTTTACTACTATTGTTCTCTCTGAAAGGCTTAGCACTCTTCTCGACCACAGCATATGCTAAATATATTGTAAATGTTACATGAATAAATGAAAGCACATGCCTATATAGAAAAGTTCAGTGCATGCAAGGCAAGGACAGCTTCTCCTTAAAATGCAGGAGTGGCGATTCATATTGCCCTTGGACGAGAGTAGGAAGTAAAGTGTATCGGTACCATCTGTTGGGCTCACCTGCCGAGCTGCTTTGCTTGTGAAACAGAAATCTGCAGCATGAAGCAAGATGCCTGCTCAGTCTGCCCTGGAAAGAGCTGGCCTGGTGGAAGGCAGAGTCACAGCTGCTTAGATTTCTCCCCTTCCATCTCTCAGAAAATTAGAATTGAAGACCCTATAAAACTCAGGGGCTCCACCTCATACAGCAGCAGAGCACACTCGATTGATGGACAAAAACTAATTTTCCTCGTCAATAAGATGAAAAGTTCAAATTATATGACCTGTACATCCCTTCCAGTCCTGAACCTCTGCAGTATATTGCCTAAGGGAATACTACAAAAATATGTATCAGTCTCTCAGGCTTGCCTCAGCCCATGCCTTTGCAAACCAGATACTTCAAACAGGAGGTCCACACTTTCTTCCTCTGTTATGGTAAGATAATCATAAAACAACAGTGAGAAATGTTTCCTAATGATATCTTGGTTAACTAACTACTTAGTATTTATTCTAATTACTAAACAAAACCTCCAAATTTTTGATAACTTCTGTAACCTTGTGACTTGGTGGACTCGTAAGTAAACTGGATTTCAGTGAAGACTGGCCAGATCAAGTCTCTGGTTGCTTAGCTTTAATCATTGATGGGTACCTGTGGGCTCTGTGTGTGTGTGTGGGTGTCAGAGTCACCCAGATGCACAATGGGAGTGGTGCAGGAACAAAGTGGTTTAACCGCATAGGCATTTGTTTTGTTTCCCCAAAACCAAATTGATGATCATCAGGATATTGTATGGAAACTACTATGCAGCTACAGAAATGGCAGGTCTGGCATTGAAATTTCTGTCAGTGGTCTGGTCACTGTATATGGAAAATGAAATAAGATTTGGTGATGGATTCTTTTTGCCCACTAATTTGTGTCCTGTTGTTGAATTTCTTTTCAACTGATGTTCTTTTCAGGTTTTTGTTTTTGTTGTTGTTGTTTGTTGGGTTTTTTTTGTTTGTTTGGTTTTTTTTTTTTAGATTTGGGAGGTATCTTTCATTGAATGTAGTTGTTTATTATACACTAAATATGTTTCCTTTATTTTCTGAGAGAAGAAGTGAAAATCACTGTGTTCATCTTCAAAAACACAACACTGATTTTAACAAACATCAAAATTAGAGCGGATCAATTCATGTAATGCATAGATTATCTATTGATAAAAAAACTACCTAGAAGTGCTAGTTTAAAGCTAGCATTTAGTAACAGGAGTATCAATTTACCTTACAAACCTTTTTGACCATAACCAGCAATAAGGAACACGTTTTTTCCATTGTGATCTAGTTTATGTGGTGTATCTGAAGGAAGGTTTCACCAAGTAGTCAATTTTCTTACTATGAATGATGTGCTCTGATATTTTTTAAATCTCTTATTTTATTTTTTTAAATGATAACTGTAATTTACTAAGCTGATTTGTGACCCACTAATGTACAGTGACCTGCAGTCAGCAAAATACTGTTCGAAGCCAAAAACACACCATGAAGCTCATATCTATACTATAGACAAATATAGATGTGTGTATATATATATATATGCTACACACACACATATATATATACACACATGATTATGTACTGTATTTTTCTGGGGTCCGCACCATAAGACACACCTAGGTTTTAGAAGAGGAAAATAGGAAAAAAATTTTGAAGCAAAAAATGTGGTAAGAAACTGAGTCTTATAGTCCGAAAAATATGGGAGATAGATAGATAGGTATACACACACACGCATATATATATATACACACACACAATTGAAGCAGCTCTACTTTGAATATTTACTTTTTAAAATTAATAGCAATACTGATCATTTTTCATTGCCATCAATAAACAGGCCAGGAGCCACTACTGTCCCTTGCAAAGACTTTACTCATTGATGGTAGTGGCTTCCTCAGGGCGCCAGAGTTTCTGCTGAGAGTGGGCTTATCTGATCCGCTTGGAGAAACAGGGAGCCCCCTTCTTGTCATGCAGCTCCCCCACAGTGGGCTTCGTGAATTGAAGTCAGGGGGAGGGTGGGACTGTGGGCTCCACTGTGACTGGCCTGAGACGCTTTGCTGGCCTGGGAGGAAGTAGTATCATTGTGAAGTTCCATCACTGTTCATCCACTGAATTTCCCCGGGAAGCTCACTGAGATAGTCTCCCTCATTGCTGTTTCTTGTTTGCACAGCATAGACTCAGTTGTTTCAGAGATTACAATGCTCATCCCCATCCAGGCTTTTCCTGGTAGTCAGATGTGGTCATGTGACTGAGTTTCTCTTCCTTCTGGGCATGTAGCTAGACCACTTTCTCTGGCAGTCAGATGAGGTCATGTGACTGAGTTTTGTCCAAGGATGTAAGTGGAAGTGATGGGTGTTCCTCCAGGCCAGGCCCATAGAAACCTCCCTCCCCCAACTTGGCCCTCTTCCCACAAATGCTGCTGGGAAATTCTCAAAAACACTGATGGCCTAGGGCAGGGACAGTCAACCTCCAATCGACATTGTGCTGTGACATGAGCTTGGAATTCCCCTTTGTTATGGTAGATCTTTGAAATTTGGAGGCTGTTACAGCACTTTCCTACCCCCACACGTTGGTCTCCTTCGAGATTCTCGTAAGGGGTGTATTTGAATCTCACTTAGCCTTCCTTCAACCCTTTCTTCCTGGTGTGGCTTCGGTGGCCTTCCCCTGGGAACTAACCATGCCAACTCTGCCCCCTCCTTTCTGTCTGCATCAAGTGTAAAATTCAGGTTGCTTCTGAGACAAAGCTAAAACTCCTTACTGCACCTTTCTGCAGTTTGGGCCTTCCCACCGCTCTACCTGTGCCTCTCACCATGTTTACCACCTCTCACCTCACTCTCCCCACACTGATTGTATTGGCCTTGTCAGTGGTTCCTACGCTCTGTCCTCTCTCTGGCCACAGGGCTTTTTGCATATCCTATTCCGTCTGCCTAGAATTTGGGTTGGCGAAATATTTTCTTTAATGGTCCAGATAGTAAATATTTTAGACTTTGCAAACCATATGGTATCTGTCCTAACTACCTTGTCTTATTGTATCTTACCACAAAGGCAGCCATAAAACAATATGTAAATGAACAGGCACAGCTGTGATCCAGGAAAATTTTACTTATAAATGCATGTGATGGGCTGGTTGGAATCACTGGTCATATTTTGCTGATCCCTGGCAAGGAACGTTCTTTCTACCCTTCTTTCCTAATGAACAACTCCATGCATCCTTTATCTCTTTCCCCAGAAAGCTTTCATTGGTATCCCTGACTAGATCAAATCCTCCCAGTATATGTCCTCATAATGCCTGTTACACTGGAAATTTTATATTGCTCACATTAGTCATCAGAAGGAGTTGTAAACCTCTTGCTTATTCATTATTTATTTATTGTTAACTGAGCAATAAGTGAGCACCTTTGATTTATTGTCTAGTATATAGGGCAGAGTAAAAAAGGTCAATGTTTAGCCTCTGTGATTTAAATTAATGTATTCAGCCATTGTTCAATTGACAAATATTTATTGAAGTTGTATTGAGTAAGCATGAGACATGAGGTCATTATTTCAGATATATTGGTGGTTGTTCTCCCATCTGAAAAGTAAAGATAAAATAGGGGGCTGAGGAGGAAGCAAAAATGGAATCAATAAAAACAATGCTTTGGCACATGAGCATATTTTTATAGGTGTAGAATCTGATTTTTAGGATACTGTTGGTTAAAGATGATGTATGTGTATTGCTAATGCACTCATAATTTTCTCCTTTTCACATGCTATTCAACCTGGTCAAGTTTCATAGATTTCTTTTTGGCATTCTAAACCTAAATATCTAGAGCTCTTTATATTACCTGCCGGACTTGAGAAGTTGTCGCTCCATCAGAATCGGAATCAGATGCTGCACTGTCCACACAGGTGTTGGTCAGAGCCAGATGTGCTCGCCCCGCTCTCTGGAATCCTCGCATTACATTGCTGTTATTTTATGAAAAGAAGGCCAGGAAAAACAACGCTCTAACAGTTGATGCAGAAGAAAAAACCAGACTTCCCAGATGCTTCTGGGTGTTTCTGGACATGTAAGTTTTTATGTATGAGAGCTAAGAGTGAATTGAGCAAGACTCAACACTGTTGCAACATCTCAGCTTAAGAGTGAAGCCGTTGCCAAGCACAGACTATGTCAGGCATGGGTGCGCACACACTTGTCTCTGATTGATTTTAATAAACTAGAAGTGAAATCATTTTAAAAGCAGAGTTACTTTAAATCAGATGCAAAATAGCACATGTTCCTTCTTGTCTTCCCCCAACCAGCTGTGTCTGGCCCGTAGATTTGTTTGGTTTGGCTTTCACCAAACTTAAACAACAATAATAACCAAAAATCAGATTTGTTGATGTGGGAGATTTCATATAAAAATCCAGAGTTCCAGCATCCGAGCAATCTGGTGGCCCTGAATGGTGTTCCCTTGTGGGAGGGGCACAGGATGCTTCCTTGCTCGGGTGAGTCATGGGTTTGCCAGGAGGCTGACCCTAACTGACCACCTCCACTCACTTATTTTACCTTCCTGACGTGGAGTTTGAGTCTGCCCTTGCCAGATAAAAAGGACTCTCAGTAGCACAGTAATATTTTATAAATAAAAGACCCATGGACATGGACAACAGGATGGGGGTTGACTGTGGGATTTGGGGGGTCATGGTGGGCAGGACAGGGGAGAGCAACAGGGGAAAATTGGGACAACTATAATAGAGCAACAATAAAAATAAACAAATAACAAATAACAAAAACAACTTTTAAATGTTACTATATTATTTGGATATTTGCACATCATTTTGTATTTTTATAGGGATCGCCCCCTCAGTGAAATCAAAAGATCTCGCAAAAAGTTCAAGTATAAAAAACCACTGACCTATCTTGTCCAGGTGGACTATAGTGACCTGAAGAACTGCAGAGTCTGACTGAGAAGTGCCTTATTGAGAATGGGCCTAAAAGGGCATTCTACCTGAGACAAAATTCTCTCAGGGGCCCTCTGATGGGCACTGAGCAGGTGAATCAGATAAAGATGGGCAGAGGAGCCAGTGGGAGCAGAGATGTCCCACTCAGCCTAAAGGTATTTGTTTAGGGAGCCGGCTATTGCCCTGCACTGGGCAGGTCTAGTCCCAGGAGACCTAGCATTGGAGATAAACTCAGAGGAGAAGTAGCAACTTGGTAGACAGAGATGGACTTTAGAGAACAAGTCATCAGGAATGAAATGAGCAGAAGTTCAGAAATGTTAAAAACAATGTTAGGTTGGTGGGTAGAATGTGGGACTGAAATTATGAGCCATTTTTTCTCAATCCATGTCCCCTGGAACATGGGAGTATTTAGACCAGATACACTGTTATGCCTCAAACACTTTTCCTTTTTTTTTTTTTAAGATTTTATTTATTATTATTATTTATTTTTTTGGAGAAAGGGTAAGGGAAGGTGAAAGAGAGGGAGAGAAACATCAATGTGTGGTTGTTTCTCACGCGTCCCATGCTGGAGACCTGGCCCACTACCCCAGCATGTGCCCTGACTAGGAATTGAACTGGTGACCCTTTGATTCACAGGCAGACACTCAATCCACTGAGCTACACCAGCCAGGGCCCTTTTCAAGTTAGCTACTCAAAGAGTGATCCATGAATCAGTGGCATCAGTATCTCTTGGAAGCCTGTTGGAAACAGAATCATAGACTATTCTAGAACCACTGAGTCAGATGCCCAGTAAATAATATAATTATTACTATTTCATTTTTTTAAAGAAGTAAATAATTCTTTTCCTAAAGAAATTGAGTCTTGGTTTTCCCATCTCCTCCTCCTTCTTTTTAAAGTCAAATAGATAGTAGTCATAACAAAGATCAGGTAGAGTCTCTTAAAAACATAGAGCCTATTCTTGTCCTTTGCACTCAAACACTAATAAAAAAACACAGATTATTGAGTTATTTATTACATTCATGAGCTTACTCAAATTCCAGTTTATGGCAGGAAGCTATATACAAATACTCTTGTTTTTATTTAATGAGTAATGAAGATGGTATATTAGCGGCTTTGTAAGATAAAGATATCATTACTGAGTGGGTGCTGTGTGCCTAACTCGTTACATACTTCACTTCTCTTCCACAACAGGCATCTACCAGCATTAATTCGTAAATGAGTATTTGAGGTTACAGTCATTAAGTTGCTTATGTAAGGTCACACAATTATTGCTTTGTCATTAAGATCCAAACACACACTTGGATTTAAATCCCACATTATTTGTCTTTCCCTACAGGCACCCTCACTGAACTGCAGATTTTTGAAACTCTTCTGTGATGTGGCCAGTTTTTTTTTTTTTTTTTTTTTTTTTTTTTTTTTTTTTTTTTTTTTTTTTTTTTTTTTTTTTTTTTTTTTTAATTTTGATCATCAAAATGAAAAGGTCTACTTGATTTCATCTTTTCTATTGAAATAAAACCATTTAAAAAAATACTAGTTGAACTTAGTGACTTTTTCCCCTATGATGGTAAAATCAGCAGGGTTCACTAGGTAAAATTTGGAAAATGTAGAAATAAAATGTGGAATAATCATAATCCTATCACTGTTAACATATTATGTATGCTTCCTTTGTTAATGAATTTATACCCATATCTATGTAAAACATAAAAAAATAAAGTTAGACTCATGCTGCGTATACTATCTTATAGCAAATATTTTCACACGCCCATAGATATTGTTTCTACAACATCACTTCCATGGTTCCAGAGTCTCCTACCCGCACATATAAAATATAAAGTCCAGGCACCTTTCTAAGTACCTTAGAAGTGTTATCTCTCTCTTCTTCTATTTCCCCCGGCACCACACAAACAATATGTAGTAGATGACTTTTATTATTCTTATTTTACATCTGAGGAAACTGAGTCCCACAGAAGTAACATGACATTATTCGAATTTGATCACATGGCTATCAAATGGTAAACTTCCACAGTCGAGATGTAGAGAGACATCCTTAGCCCCTCTTCTGGATAAGTCAGTGAACCTTCAGAAGTCCTAGTCTTTTTAAACACAACAAAGGGATTCCTAGTAAATTCTTCCATACAGCACAGCCAGAGTCCATTCTGTGTGAGCAATGCCATGCTTCCTTTTCTTTCCCTTTTATCTTTTCATTATCTCCACAAACTTACACTAATTTTTAGCAGTAATCATCTTTGCTACTCCTTGTCTTGACAAGCTCAGTAAACTGTAGTGAAAATAATTCTTGTATTATTATTTTTTTCTTTTCTTCTTCTTCCTCCCTCCTCTCCCATCCCATCTTCTCCTTTTACCTCCCCTTCCTTCCTTCCTTCCTTCCTTCCTTCCTTCCTTCCTTCCTTCCTTCCTTCCTTCCTTCCCTCCTTTTGCTAACACTTAGTTGCTTGATTTTACTTACCAAGACCAACTTAGTCTAAAACATATATAATATTTGAAAAGAAAATATACTTCTAGTAAAGCCTTCAGGCATCTCAAAACAATGCATGTTACAGCTTCAAAGAATAAAGAATAAAGATTTTTAATGATGAGGATTTAAACACATCAAAGGGACTTTCAGGTGGCTATTTTACAATTCGAAACACACCTTTAACTTAAAAAGCAAGATATTCAACCTAAGCTGTCTCATTATACAGTCATAAAATCATGGAAATTTTGTGGGAAAACAAATCTTTACTTCAAGAAAGAACTTGGAAATATTAAAAAATATAAGTTGATATTTTGTTTCCTAGAGTTGATACTGAAACCAGGAATGACTCTGCTGGATCACACTAAGAGTAGCAATAATGTTAGCTTTCTGCTATTAGCCTGCTGTAAATACACACTTGTACAACTGAACTGATGACTGAAACAATTCAATGATCCCAGATTTGCTTGATTAGACCATTCTGGCTTCTAACAGTGCTCCCTAACAAGCAGGTCATGGCACAATGGAGACCAGCAGACAAGATGCCAAACCCATCAGCAAGACCTGGGGACCTTGGGGACCTTTCTGTGAGTGCTGGTATTACCCCTGAGTTTGTACATAGCAGTGCCAACCCCAATGTGGTCATTTGGAAAATGGTTAAAAACAGAAGATCTGGAGTGATTTGAGGTTTGAATCCCAAATCTGTCATGTATTATTTTGGACATCCTGTGTTTTTGCCCACCCAGCATCCCCTCCTCCATCTTCTGAAAACAGCAACTTACTTTTCCCTTAAGAAATTTATTCTCCCCTGTTTTTGTTAATAATTAAGATCCCTACCCTCCCACTGAAAAATAAGAAGGCATGGGACCCAACGTAGGCCAATCAGATTTAACCCCCCAGAAATTCAAATTGTGAGCCATACCAACAGGAAGTGACCAGAGTCGATCATCTCTATGGTGTTTTCCTGAAGAAGCTGGTCCATTAGTTCCTGCTACCTGGATGCTGGGAATTCTTGGGTTTTTTTTCTTCCAATGGTCCAGTTTTCAGCCTTCATGCTATGAGCTTCTCCATGCCTTTCCAATGTGTTTCAGCTTTACTTGGGTTAACCAGAATCAGTTTTCCTTGTTTGTCACCAAAGAGCTCAAATAGTCTAAATAAAGGTTAGATGTCTCTAACCTTGATGGACCTCACTCAGCAAATGAAAATACCTGGTTCAACCTAACAGCTTTATACCAATAATTTCAAAATACTTAACATTTAAAATATTATTTTGGTAATTATGAAATATTACTTAATATTCCTAAGAAGTTATATCACATGTACAATTTGAAAATAATGCCTGCTCTCTAGATTTGTATGAATTAAATGAGAACATGGCTGGAAGATGTCCAGCACAGTGTCTTCTAGAGTAAATGGTCTATGTCCACTGGCCCTTACCACTCTAGTGTCTGTGAACTTGAACATCTTAGTCCAAGGCAAGTTCAAACATTAAATGAGTTATGCCAATAGCTCATCATATAGCAACTTCTTTAAGTTTTTGCCAATGCAAGAATGACTGATGGATAGTTCTATTTAAACTAAAAAACTGGTAATTTGAACATTTTAGTGGAATGCTAATAAAATTAATATTCAGTTAAAAATAGATTTAAATCACCAAAGGGGAAAAAAAAGGAGCTTGTTTCTATAAGAACATCTAAGCAAGATTTTCACTATGCAAATGGGTAGTTTTGAATTTCCCCAGAAATTTATGGTATTTTATTCTAAATAATGAAGTATTCTAGTGAAGAGGCATTTTCAGATTTATGCCAAGTGAATAACTAATTTAGCCTTCACTGACCATGTATTTTAACATAAATGTGCACATGGGCGCATAATAAAGACACTTGGAATTGCTCTTAAGCTTGTGTGGAATATAGACATACAGAAAATTAAATCAAAATCTGAGATGTCCTTGGTCATTTGTTCTAATTCACTCAAGTACCTGAAGGTTTAGAGGTTTGTATAGCATCAGCCTCACTCTAGTAGGCACTTGGCATGAAAAGTCTTTAGTTAAAGCTTCTATTGAAGCTAATGTTTAAGAATGCAGGTCATTTGTCTCTGCTTCCTCAGCTTTTAAAATTTTACCCAGTGTTGAGAGAGCACTCAGGTGATCTGTTTTCCCAAGAGCCTTCCCAATGAGCTGACACTACAACAGTCACTTGGCCTGTCTGGTGAGGAATCCAATTGTGCCAGTAGAATGGGAGGAGGAAGGCATTTTGAAGGGCACTTACGCAACAGAATCCTGACTTTATTCAGACCTCTAAGTCTCCAGGGAATGAATCTCACAGGTCTTAGCCAGTCACGGTAATTTGGTTCCTCTTTGCCAGTATTCAATTTAATGTTTGGTATGTAACCAATTTCTACCTGAAAAGGTTATCAGGGAATCTGTTGGGGAAGGGGAAATTCTAGAAGAGATTTTCTTCCTGGTTAAACTGTAGAGATTTGTGAAAAGGGCCTTTGACCCTAAACCTTTCTTCTTATCTTGAAAGTAGGTAAGGGAGGATCACTTATTTGTATCTACATTGCCTATACTGTAACCACAAAGTGACATGATGATTGGATAAAAGATAACGTACTAAACATAGCAGAGTGGAAATATAAAAAAGGGCCTGAATCCTAGAAGTCACTTTTAGTTATTGCCCTCAGATTGAATAAGAACTGCCTACCTCTAGACAACTTGTTAGCTGAAACAATTAAATGTCTTTATTTATTTCTGTTACTTGCAGCTGAAAGCATTCCTAAGGGCATTAACACTCATACACCTTCTAAGCCCCTTAATTTTAAATGCTTCATGTCATTAGACAAAAATAATAAGGTCAGGAGAGGCTGGAGAATCCCTACAATATAATATTTCAAACATGAGCTCAAAGTTCTATTTAGTGTTTTACTACTAGACATCAGAGGGCAGTTTGTATTTGCTGGAACTGCCAGAGTAAGCTCTTGTTGGTACAGTAAGCTGGGCTGGCAGGAGGATTTTTACAAGGGCCCGTGATAGGCCCTGTGATAAAAACGCTCAGCAGTCTACTTAGAGAGAATTTTAGAAACAGGATGAAAAAAATCAGCTACTATTAACTTGGAACTCAAATTATTCTTCAGTATCTACAGAAAATAGAAATGGGGCATTTGCTTAGAATGTGGGACAACTTTAAAAAATACATTGGATATTAAAAATAAAAATAATTGAGAAACATTTTTATTATCATAGAGAGAACTATAGCCTCTTGAACCATGTGCCCTATTCTCTGCAGATAGACAATTCTGGAAAGTGTGACCGCAAAGACTGCTGTGCTCGTAAGACATGAGCCGCAGGCTTTCAATGTTAGGCAGATTTTCTGAATGTATAATAGCCCTGAGAAAAACATGCTCTGACAGTTAGCACAGTGACTTCCCATGTTTTTTTTTTTTACCATGACTCAGAAATAAATTTACATGTTTAGTGTGTGTGCATGTATATGTGTACATGCATGACTAAAATACAAATTTCATGAAAAGCTCCTTACTCATTTATTGTATGATGCTTTCGTATACTCTATTCTAAACTGATTTCACACCCACCTAATGGGTTACCACATGCAGTTTGAAAAGGCATTGAGTCTAGAAAGTTTGTGCTGCAGGTTACAGTTCCTATGAATTAAACTGGCTTGAACTACATGGAAACCCATTGTCTTGCAGAGCAGAAAGCCCAGGGATAGTGTAGACTTTATGATTGCTTATCATGTCTCCTAGGTATTTTTGTCTCTCTACTGACTTCTGTGGTGATAGCTTCAATCTTAGGCTGCCTCCCTTATCATCAAACCTAAAAGGCTGGTTTCTTGAATGTCCAGTTATTTCTTCAGACCCACTCCCTGCCCTTCTCTGTCTGTTCTGTGCCCCATGAAGCAAGCAGCATAGATTACATGAGTAGGCTCCCCCATCCAGTAGGCTGGCCTGGATTCAGTCAATGGGGCTGGGGAGGCCTGCAGGAAACTGAGCAAAGGAGAAAAGATAAAGGTAGGTTATTTATTCCTCTGGCTTCCTCCCTGAGAGGTTGGGCTGTGGAGAGAGGTTAAACAATTTGCCCAAGATCACAAACTTGTAAATAAGAGACCTGGTTTGGGGATCTGATCCATTTATTTCCCAAACCTACGTTTTTTTCATTTAACACTCTTGCTTTTCTGAGGCAAATCAGAAGGGTGTGCACAGATATTTAAGGAGACACAGTTCTCTCTTCTTCTCTAAGGAACTGGGGATGACTCTCCATGC